>MU701193.1:5239-30834 GCA_026770625.1 Nicotiana glauca | reverse complement strand
GGGCAGATTTATATATATATATATATACGGGCAGATTTGTATATATATGTATATATGTATATCATAATATGTATATGTATGTATATATGTATATATGTATATCCTAATATATATATGTATATATATTATTTCGATCTGTTTAGTTGGTTTAAGTTTTATTTCTGTCCATATTTTTGTTTGATATTTTCGGATCTAAAATCGGTATATGTTTTATTATTCCTTACTTGTTGTTTATCATGTTCTTCTTAGTTAATCACTGAATCATTAATCCTGATTGTAATATTGTTAGATTTAATTTGAAGTTCAATTGATTATTGAGTTTAGTGATTTGAATCTGTTTTATTGTTGTGTTAAAATTTGGATCTAAGTTAGAAATTTGAATTTTTGTTTGTTTGATCTTGTTAAGTTTAATTTGAATTTGAATTTGAATTTAGTAATTAGAGTCTACTTGTTTGTTATGTTCAATTTTTGTTATTATTGTTGAATCAGAAAGTATATTTGTTAAGAATGTTGTTCAAAATAATTTCAGATTGATTCTTTGTTGTTCTTCATTTAGTTTGAGTATGTTGATTAAATTTGATTAAGAATTGGTTAAAGTTGCTATATTTTGGTTGATTGATTTAGGTGAATTGGTTATAGCTGATAAAGGTAGAATAGTAAATTTCAGTAATTTTGGGGATATTTTTGGAAATTAAAATGTAGACAATTATTTAATTTGAGTGCATTATCACTAATTACTAAAGTATTAATAAAATAATATAATGGGGAACAAGACATCTGATAGTGGAGAATAATACATTTATTTAATTAAAGGTGGGGAACAAAACATATTGTAGTGGAAATTAAAGTATTATTAGAATATAGTAGTGAGATTATGGGGCTCAAGAAGGTGGAGTATTTCTTTTATTTATTTAAATGTCATAGTGGTCTGTTTTTTTTTTAAAAGATAAATAGAACAAGACTTACTTATAAATGGGAAGGACTTAGATGACTGAGAAAAAAAAAGGAGAGGAGAGTAGAGAAAATTTAGAAGAGAGAATTAGGAAGAAAGAAGATTAGAGATTAAGAGAAATTTTAAGAGTTAAGAGAGATCTGAAAAAGAAAAAAAAAACGAAAAAAACAAAAAAAAAAAATTTTAAAGAAGAAAAGAGAGTTTAAATTTTAACTAGCAAGATATATTCTCAAGTTCATCTTTTGGTTACCGGTTTTTATTAAACTCTGTTGCTGGGCTGTTCTATTTCCACTGTTACTGGTTGTCGCTGTTGTTGTATACTACTGCTGTGCTGATCAATCCTACTTTTTCTTCTTTTTCCAATACCAGATACACTTTTAAATCAATACTGATGTAGCTGTGAGATTTAAAAGTGAAATGAAATACTAGATTGATTAATGAATTAAGTGATATATCTGCAGTTTTAATAAATATGTGAAGTATTTTCAATAGTCTAGTTTCATGACTTCATAAGAAACTCATGGTGTAATTTTATGCTTAACTGAAATTCTATTTTACTTAAAATCGCAATCAATAGTCATCAGTTGTACATGAAATATAATGAGTTAATTAATTCATAGAATAGACAAATAATTAAACGAATTAACTGCTTATATTTCATCTTTAGTTTTCTTTTGTATTCAAGGCAAATTTAAATAGGTCGGCGTTTGATTCCATTAGGCAAGATAACTGTAGTATAAAAATCGGTACTATAAATATATAAAATAGCAATATACCAGTAAAATAATAAAATTTAGTAAGTTATGTAATTATATAATAGTGTTAGTAATAATATAAAAATACATATTAATATGTGTATAAGTGTGTTCGAAAACATGTTTATTGTAAAAATGTATTTGTAATTATTAATGATATGAATAAACTAAATACAGATTAGTTTTTATTTGATAAAATTATATGATTTCGTTAAAAATGTGTAATTAAAGTGGGAAAGATATGAGCCAATGATCTAAACCATTTGATATTATTTCCTAACCGCTAATTCCATAAATCTCAATCATTTATAAATATTAACTTTAAGTCAATTTCAGAAATGTTAAGTTTTAAATCAAGTTAGAGAATGGTTAGTTTATTTTAAATATTTTATGTCAATCTCGTATGCATATTATAATTTCAGTTTTAGTAGGTCACTTATAGAATAAGGCACAAAATAATTTTTCCAGTTTTTCCCAAATTCGAATGTAACATTTTCGGTAGCATTTATTGTAATCTAACAATTAATAAGAGATTCAATCTTGTCAAGCATGTAAATTAATTAGGATTTTTTCTCTTTTATTTTAGAGACAAACTTAATAGGAAAATATAGTCATTTTAGGATTATCCTTTTAAAAAAAAAATAAATGAGACAGGCCTCGCCAAATAAAACCCACAAACTGTGGGGCCCTCATAATTGTATATTTAAAAATACTTAGACTTCGAGATGTGCCGTTTAGCGAATTTCACGGCTTTCTCACAATAATAACGCGTTAGTAGCTTTAAGCGCGTATTTAATAATCTTATCTTCCTAAACTCGGGTGCACATTTATGTGACCCAAATCCAAATCTCAACAAAGTCGAAATATGTCGATAATCGCGGGTACATTGATTGTGACGTGGTTTGAGATGCATTTTCATGATGTTGCAATTCTTTTATTAAAATAATGAATAATAACATCAAAAGCGGTTAAAGGTTAAAATTTGCACATAAGTTAAAGCATGTTAAAAATCAGATAAATAAGCCGAATATGACAGTTGAGCGACCGTGCTAAAACCACGGAACTCGGGAATGCCTAACACCTTCTCCCGGGTTAACAGAATTCCTTATCCGGATTTCTTGTTCGCGGACTGTAATACAGAGTCATTCTTTTCCTCGATTCGCGATTCAACCGGTGACTCGAGACACCATAAATCTCCCAAGTGGCGACTCTGAATCTTTAGATAAATTCCGTTTCGATTGTCCTTTAATTGGAAAAACTCCCTTGCGCCCTCGCGGGTAGCGCCGAAAGGAGGTGTGACAACTTTAATAAACACTATATGAATTGGTTTGAATGCATAAAAATAGTTTTCCCAAAGTTTTACTCAAAATTTCCCAAAATGCCCCCGGGCCCACGTGGTCAAAACTTGGGATTCGAACCAAAATCTGGTTACCCATTCCCCCACGAGTTCAAATATATAATTTATTTTGAAATCGGACCTCAAATCGAGGTCCAACTCCCCAATTTATAGAAAACCTAGGTTCTACCCAAAAACCCCAATTTCACCCGTGAAAATCTTTGATTTCAAGTAGAAAACATGTTTAATGATGTTAAAAAGTTGAAAGAATTGAATAAAAATTGACTTACTAGTGATTTGAGATGAAGTTTGCTCTTGAAAAATCGCCTATGGGGTTTGGGTTTTGAAAGAATGGTGAAAAGTGATGAAATTTCGACTATGTATAAAAATTACTGGGCTGCGGATATGGCAATTGCGAACATAAGTTCGCATTTGTGAACATTTCAGGCTTGGGAATTGCGAATAAATGTTCGCATTTGCGAACATAGCACAACCCAGGGACCTTCGCATTTGCGACCACATTGTTCGCATTTGCGATCAGATCTTGTCCGCATTTGCGAGACCAGAAATCGCATTTGCGATCCCTTCCCAGGCCACTCAGACTTCGCATTTGCGACTATAAACTCGCATTTGCGAGCCTTCTCTTCGCAATTGCGAAAATCGCAGAAGCTCATACACCAGATTTTTCTAATGTTCAAAATGCAACCCAACGCCTATCCAAAATTCACCCGAGCCCTCGGGGCTCCAAACCAAACATGCACACAACCTTAAAAACATCTTACGGACTCACTCGCGCGATCAAATCGCCAAAATAACATCATTTACATAAAATCAAGCCTCAAAACTCATGATTCTCCTTTCAAAATTCATAAACGTCCAACTTTAGACATTTAGGTCCGAAACACGTCAAACGACGCCCGATTTCGACCAAACTTTATAGGAAATGCTTAAACAATATATAAGACTTGTACCGGGCGTCGGAACCAAAATACGAGCCCGATACCATAGTCTTTTAATCAATTTTCCTTTCCATTTTCCTTAATAATTTCAGAAAAATAATTTAACAGAAAAATTCTTTTACTCACGTTCTAGACCTCGGATTTCGACTCCGGGCATATGCCCGAGTCCCATATTTTTCTACGGACCTTCTGGGACCGTCCAATCTTGGGTCCGGGTCCGTTTACCAAAAAAATTGACCAAAGTCAACTATAATCATATTAATATCAAAATTCTTCAAAATTTTCACAGAATTCACATATTTCAACATAGAAATTTTTCCTGCTATGCACCCGGACTGCGCACACAAATCGAGGCGATAGAAAATGAGGTTTTCAAGGCCTCGGAAGCACAGAACAGATGAGAAAAACAGGTGATGACCCTTTGGGTCGTCACACAGCAACCTTAGTCTGCAATTCTTTAGCTTGAGATCTTGTAAATGGTCTTCTTGGAGCTACTAAAACACTATCACTGTCCTTGATTCTATCATTGATGCTCATAGTAAAGACAATTACCTTTCTTTAATTTCACGAATCTCCCTTTTATTTTCTTTTTTTGTATTTTGTTGTTCTTTCTTTTATTGGTTTTTTTTCTTCTTCATGGAGATCATTTATTTTCTCCTTTTTCAGTGCCTTGATACCTCTTTTAGATTCCTAAACTTTTCCCCTAAACTTATGCCTTGAATCAGTTATTACATATGAGTGTTAAGGAAGGTTCGGGTGCCAAGAGAAGATTATGATCAAAATGGGTAAAGGCTTATACCATGATTATCAACAGAGAAAGGCTAAAGGCTCAAAGGGGGTTAACTAGGTGTTGATACCTAATTTTTTTCTATATATATTTTATATGTAGAGCACTTTCAAAATAGCATATGTATGCATATATAAGCATATCCAATTGTTTCCCTATTTTTTCTTAATTTAAAAGATTTTTTAAAATCAATTTATCCCCCTATTTTATATATAACAATCTAATAATTATTTCTAAAATTATTAGTTTTGATAATTTATTTATTGTATATTTATGTTTATGCTAAAATATAAGCTAAGGGATTTTTTTGCATATTTTTACAAAATTATTTAGTATTTTTTAAGGCTAAAATTGTATAATTGCAATATTAGCCCCTTTTTAGATTTAATTATGTTTTATATTCATAAAATTAGGTCTGGTATTTTTAAATAATTAATGTACTATAAATCATTTTAGTACCTTTAATTTTTTTCCAAAAATTATTTTATTATTTTTTATAAATAAAACAGGAAAAATTGACTATTTAAATGTTAGCCCCATTCTATTTCGATTATACCCTAAATTGGACCCCAATTACCCTGGCCCAATTCCTATTAAACCCCGACCCAATCCCGATTTAATCCGACCCAAACCCAGTCTCTTTAAACTGCCCACTTTCCCGTTTTAATCCGAACCGTTGATCATTCAGATCAACAGCCCATAACCACCCTTACCTAAATTAATCCTAAACGACCCCCTAAACCCTATCATTTCCTACCATACGCCGCCTCTGAATCCCCCACCTCTCTCAGATCCCCTCTACAACAACCTCAAACCCTAGCCGCCGCCACCTCAACCTAACCTAATCCATGGCTCTCCAGGATCATCTAAGACGTGTATCATCCTCTCATGGCTTTTACTTGTTTGTTCCTGTGGTCTCATGACCAGACTCTGAAGGGAATTGGTCCAGCCTTTGCTCGATGACCATTCTCTGGTCATCTCTGACCTTTCTTCAGCCAACCATGGCCATTCGAGTCAGACCTTTGACTCTCCTATTTAGATCAGCAACTTTCAAGGCCTTTCTCGCTGATTTGGGTTTCTGAAACCCTAATCTCTAAGACCTTTTCGACTTCTTTCAGGTTCACTTTAGATCCATTCTTGCTATGAGTTTTTAAACGCCTTCTCGATGCTTCTTTGATTTTGCTTTCAGAAAAAGACTCTTCATCTTTTTCCGATTATGGTCTTCCTTCAAGTTCTTTTTTTCAAAATCTTTTCTGAGTTTAGCATGTTAAAAATCCTAATTTCTTTTGGGTTTTTGAGACTATTTGTTAGTGTTTTTTTGATTTACTTGTTTATCATCTTTAAACTCGATTGATGTTGAAAACCCTAATATCTTTTGGGTTCATTCGAGTTTCTGAATCTGTTTGTTAAGTATTTTTGTAATTTATTTGTTCATCATCTTTAAACTCGATTGATGTTGAAAACCCTAATTTCTTTTAGGATTATTCGAGTTTTTGAAACTGTTTGCCAATATTTGTTCAATTTATTTATTTATCTATCTGATTAAGCTTGAATATCATTAAGGAAAACCTATGTCTTTAGGTTTGAGATTACTCGTTTGAACACCTGGCTTGATTGAAGTTCCTTTGTTTCAGCATCTCTTTTCTTTATGTGATTCCTTTGATTCTGGGTTCTTACTATCTTTGAACTCGACTATGCTTTTCAAAAGGGTTTTCTCACTTGTTATGGTGAGACGCTTTGCATGCTTCTGATACTCTATTTTCTTTACTACTGATTCAATAAGACCTGACCTACTTGACTACCCTACTTCGAATGTTTGCTATCTACTGACTTTGTGCTACTATTGCATACTGTCTCTTTTGCCAATAGTTTGGCCTCGCATGTATATTGTTTGTGCACTCTACTTATATGCTGATGTTCTTTCTTTGATTGATTCTCGATCTTGGGACTGATTTTAAAACTTCTCCTTTTGTGAACTCTAATTTCACTCATCTGTTTAAAGTAATTGATCCATTTCCTTATTATTGCCTTGCTGAATCTTTTTCTCAAAACAAGTGCATCTCTGTACTTGGACTCGATTGTGTACTTAATGTTTTACTAATTTCTTTTATGGTAATAGCCATTTTGCCTGCAAACTGATTTTCTTTCCTTTTTTTGAACCTGTTAGCCCTATTAAACAAGTGATTCCTCAATTAAAGGGGAATCGCTTAGTGGATTGATTCTGATGGCTAATTACTTTCATATTTGCATTGAACTTTATTTATTGCCTTATTTTTCACATGTTTTCAAAACTATAAATACCCACCTTCTCGTCTTTCAAACACACAAACACAAGGCATAAAACACTTGAGTTCAGACATACACTCCACTAAAATCTCTCTCTTTTCTCTGTTGCTACTTGTACTGCTGCCTTACCTAGCCGACTGAAAGCCAAGGCAAGGTTGTGGGAAGCTTGCTTATTTTTCTCTGCATTTGCATCTTTACTGGTATGTTCTAACTAATTTTCAGCATCAACAACAACATGTTTCTTTGTTGTTTCTTTCATCCTTTTTTGTCTCCTATTTGTATTTAACCAAGTTCCATTATCAAGCATGTTGTAATCTGCCCCTTTCTGTGCTGAATTAATGCTTCTGCCAATTATTTATTATGGCTTATGAATCCTAAATCCCCATCCTCAATGTGTTTGGTATCTATGATTAGTTTCGGGCATGATAACATTGGACATTGCTGCGCATGACCCAAAACCTAATCCCTTGGGATCATAACTTCCATGTCTCCCTAGTTGTTGTGTGTTCTGATTGGTTTATAAGCATGCCAGCACCTCCTATTGCTGTGCATGCCCAAAACTGATCCCTGCCTAAGTACATTCCCAACCCCTCACCCCATTTTGTATGAAGTTATTAGTTTTGTGCTTTACTATTACTGTTTTCCTATCATCCCTTACCCCTTCCAGTCTCCCCTCATTTTAAAAAAACTTTATTCATGCACTTCCACCATATTCTTAGACTTAAGTTCTGCCCCTCTTGTGTGAGCCTTGCCTTGGGACCCATGAGCTCCCTCTGAACTTGGACACATAAGGGCTAGCCCTTCCACACTACACTCATCTCTATCTGGTTCTATGAGCATGGGTGTAAGCACTGCACGGGGTCTTTTTAGACCCTTAGGGAACTCTGACACACCCAGGTCTGAGGAAGGCTTTAAAACATGGCATCTTAAGGCAATTTATTTCATAGCTCATAGAGGAACCAAGAATCAGGCTTCCTTTGGTTGTAACTTCTTTTGTTTTGTTTTTTTAAATATATTTTTGATGTAATTCAGTATTTCTAGTTTGTAATAAGTTGTAATAAACACTTGGGGTTGGCTAGTGAAAAAAGGCTGGGTAATTATGCATGCTCAAGTGTAGAAAATATGCCTATAGGACTGCTTTTAATTTTACACGTTCAATTTGCATTTAGAAACCATGCCTATAGTATTTTTCATATTCAACTTTGTATTCAGAAACCATGTATATAGGACTTACTTTAAATCCCGCATGTTCAACTTCACATCTAGATAACCTGCCTATAGGAATTTATCTAAAATTCTGTATAGATATCATGTTCTTAAGATCCAATTGGTTATAATCTGATCTCATGTTCGTAATGTTAATATCAGTACTCTCATAGAAATCATGCCTATAGGAATTCCCAAGTAAAAAAATCCTAGATGTTTCCATTTTTCAACTAGATATCATGTCTATAAGGGTTTAAAATCAGCAACTAGATATCATGTCTATAAGGGTCTAAAATCAGCAACTAGATATCATGTCTATAGGAATAAAATCAGTGACAATGGATACCATCGTCTGCAGGATCTAAAACTAGTCTAATTTAAAATCAGTCTACTCTGAACCAGTTTTTAAGTAACTTAGTCCCTTCTTATTAACACGATTTAGTGACCATGCTTATATGATATCAAATCATTCGTTTTATGTTATTACTGCTTTGCCACATTCCGAATCGGTGATAGACACCATGTTCGTAAGAGCTCCCCTAAACACTTAGGCAAGCCTTAGGTAATAACAACAATAAAACTAAATTCGCCTCTGTTAATTAGTAATTGCTATAACCAGTAGGCATGCCTGATTCGTGCTTCCTGACTTGAGTCATGTAATAGACCAGGTCTGCTTCAATAACAATAATCTCCTTTCCTTAAGTATTTTTTAGAATTAGACTTTGCTTGTTGTTTGAGTCATGCTATTGATTGCTTTGTTTGAGGAGGTATATATGAGCGTTCAGTGTTTACGTGCTTCCCCTTTAATGTGCAGTCCTAAATGTTTTGTATGTCACCTTAGATTTTTCATCTTTGAAACTCCAAGTCAACCTAATATCCCTCCCTTTTAGGAATAGTAGTCCTAAGTGCCTCCGGGACTGATAGGAATGGGGCTGGTAATAGTATGCAATAGTGGACGAGACCAATCCGTGCTTTAGTACCTTAAACGAGGTGGGAAGGGTAGATATGGATATGATGACCGGTGCGCTAATACCACATGTAGCCCCTCTTTTGAGGAGTGATTACTTGATATTGCATTGATGTGATCCATATTATAAATAAACCTAGGACCCTCTCCCTTTCTTTCCTTTTCTTTTAAAGCATTATAACTTCTTTTCAAAATAAACCTTTCAAATAGTTGTGTATTAAAATCCCCTCTTATTTGAGCCTTATCTATTTACGTGTTAATTGTACCAAATTCACAAAGAACTATCTGGCCGGGAACCACACTGGTGGATTCTGTGGGGTGCCTAACACCTTCCCCTTAGGATAATTTTAAGCCCATACCCTATTTATGGTTATCATGCAAAAGTTAGAAATAAACCTTGTAGGTGTCCTAATGCACCATAAATTATTAGGTGACGACTCTTCAAATGCAAAACCTAGTTCCCAAAAGGAATGAGTTGTCTTATACCCAAAATTTCATTAACGAGGAGGGGAAAAAGGGAGGGGGACCCTAGGGATAATGATCATAGGGTGGCAATAGAAAGCTCAAACGATCCAAAGAAATCTTACGATCATTTTTCAAACCAAGCAAACCTACAATTTCGCCTTAAAATACATTCAGGGAAAGTTTTAGATTATCCACTCAATTACTTGGACTAGCAACAAAAAAACACCTCACCTTATGCAACTAGACCATAAAAGAGGATAGGTCTAAAGCCCAGAACAGTCGCAGTCAAGTTAAAGATCACTATGATCTATTCAACCACCTAATGATTATTAAAGTCAACCCAAGAGCCTCAAAGTCACTAACTAGAGCTATTCTCTTCCAAAAATCATGTTTCAAACCATAAACATGCAGTTAAGTATGTTGGTATAAAATGAAGCATAACTAACTCATTTTGGAGAATGACTTAGTTAGGGAATTTATTCATTACTACTTACTACTACTATTACCTAAAAATAAAACAGACTCATTCCCTTAAGAAAGTTGTCATGCTATCCATCCCGGGGAAAAGTCACCCGGTTCACACAAAAGACCACTTTGGAAAGAACCGTGACATTAAGAAAGCCAAAGGTTTATTATAAACACTAATAAGAAAACATAAGAACCACTAAAAAAATGCAATTAAATATAAATAACTGAAGAATCTAATGAACGTAACAACTACTAAAGATAACTAAATAAATAAAAGTGGAGAAAATATTACATTTCAAAGTAATCACAAGTATCAAATATGATCCACCTCACCCCACCCCACCCCCACACCCCGAATAAAAATAAATATTGTCCCTAATGCTTAACAAAATAAGATCAAAAGGTAGAGAGGGTGAAGAAACTCCCTAAGTATCCTCAGTCATCACTGTGTCACCAGCAACATCAGTCCCAGCCGGCTTAGCTAACTGAATATCATCATCAAGTACGGGAGCAACATGAGAAATGAACATAGCACACACCGCCTTAGTAGTGTCAGAGGCAAAGCACGACTTTTCAATATGAGCAACGGAAGCAGCATGAGAAGCTGGAGCTGGGTGAGGCTGTGCGAGGTCTAATAACTGTCACGCCCTAACCTCGGGAGGCGCGACCGGCGCTCGATCGAGTGAACCCAATCGAGCAAGCCTCATCACACACTTCCTACCCAACTCATCATGAATGAGGTAACCATATTTCCTTTTTATTTAGGCAAGGAAAGGTAGTACATTCAACAGTGATAGTTCATTTATATTACAAACTTAAACCGTAGTCAAAGTTAGTTTCCGAAATTCCCATAAGTTACAATTTATTAATTAAAACATAGTTCATGAACCCCTCAACACCCGTACATAACCCACACATGTGTCTACGGATCCTCTAAGGATACAAAAGATAAGTATGACAATGCCGACAACAAAGCCACAACTATACCTCAAAAATGGAAGTCCACAACAACAAAAGATATACAATACAACCCCTTGAAGGAGAAAGGGGCTCACCAAGATTTTGAGAAGAAGGTAATCCGCTACACGCGATCGTCACTATCCGCAATGGAGCCACATACATTCATTTAAAAATATAGTGCCCCCAGCAAAAGAGACGTTAGTACCATGGAATAGTACTAGTATGTATAACTAAATACCATTTTACTAGAAAAAACTATCAAGCAAGAACAATGAAATCACAAGAGTAAATCAAAGGTTTTAACCGGACACCACATCATCAAATAAATGAACCCTATAATCTTCCACATAATTTCCATAACTTAGTTTGGGGCATTTCTTTCATATGTTCATCACTATTCTCAATACCACCGCTATCTTGAGCGGAGTTCGATCACGACCCAATCGACTAGGTTGCCTCATTTGAGATATATACCTCAATCACCATTTTATTTCCCTTTTCCGAAATTAATGTTAGCACATTACCACCATGTTTGCGGCATGGCGGCCGATCACGGCCCAACTGGCTAGGCCGCCTTACCTAGGCGTTGCTCCTTTCTCATTAATCATCTCATTTGAATCTTTATTTCACATAGATCACATCAATTCATTGGAACTTAGGGCCACAACTATCACATCATTCCACTTTCAATGTCCATCTTGCAATTTTATGGTCATAGGCACACAGAAGCAATTCAAGTTGCAAGCATAGGTAAATTTTCACATAGTTAACATGAAAATCTCAGTTTTAACCTTGGCTTATAGCCTGGTATTTCAACACATGATTCGTATTCTTCACAATTCTCTAAATATAAAAAATAGTATATTACTCACATTGAGGCACATCCTTCATGTATATATATTTGCGAATCAACTAATGTGAAATAACAATCAATACATCAACCAATTCTAGTCTTACCACACTTGCGTAAACGCCAGCGGAGCTCAATTTCTAATAAAAGGAGGTTTTAGCCATACATACCTCAATATATCTCTCCTTAATCTTTACAAAATTCCGGAACACTTAGCACTTCGATCTATTGTGTAAGAATTACAAATTGAACCTAGAATTAGAGACGGGATTGAGATTCTAGCTTGTTTGAGCATATTATCAAACACTAAGGTTGAATTGTGATCTTAGGTCCTTTTTGAGAGAAATTTCTGTTATTCTATACCCCAATAGCTTTCTTGTTAGTTCACTACCTCCCAATACTTCATGGTTTGATATGAATGCAAGAAATCCATTCTTATACCCATGAATTACCTCACTAAAGGCCCCTTATAGCTAAGTATAAAAATAAGAGCTGAGGTGATGAAGTCTTACCTTTTGGGATGAAGATTTAGGTGCCTTCACTTGATTACCTTCAATGTTTTAGCAAGGTTTTGGAGTAATTTTGATGAGAAGCACTTTCCCTCTGTAAGACCCTTCTCTCTTACTCTAGAAGCATCAGGAAATATACTCAAAATGAGCTATTAAATCGGATATAATGATAGGGGGTCGGGTTTAAATTTAGAAAATTGGAGCCCCGAGTCAAATCTATGCAATCACAAAGTCGACATGCGGTACGCAGAATGGACCGCAAAATGCTCTCCAAAAACTGGACACACTGACTGAGTTTGCAGCAGAGATGCGGTCCGCATTCACGTTCTGTGGTCGCAAAATGCACCGCAGAACTACCCTTCACTAAATCTCAAATAAATTATGCGATGACTATGTGGTCCGCATTTTGGTTATGTGATCGCATAATTTACCGCATAGTTGACTTTAAATTTGGCCAACACACTTACTCGCTCTGCGGCAGAAATGCGGTCTGCATACCTGATATGCGACCGCATTATCAACCGCAAAATTACACTTTTTCTGGAAAACATAATTTTTTGACTTTTTAATGCATAGCTTAGTCTAAAAGGGTCTAAACACACATCTCTAACACATATTCCTAATTTGGCACTACAGGTTTTTTTTTTGAGTTTTGAGTACAAGTTTTCACGGGGCCTTACAATAATATGTCAAACGGCAAATCTCCGGCCTCAGCTATTCGGGTCAACTCAACCGGAAGCTTATCAACTAACTTTTTTCTGGCCCGTAACTTCCTCATTTTCCTTACCTGCTTGGTCAACCGTTCAATCACAGCACCACATTGCACCAATGTATCCATAATGACCTTCTGATTGTCCAAGACTTTGCTAAGCTTCTTATCTACATTAGAGGAATCTAGGTGTGCCTGTGAAGATGTCTCACTACCACAAAATAGACTTTTAGCAGCAATTACATAATGGCAATAACATACTTGCCGCTAATTTTATTATAAAAGGCCAATGTTACCGGCAATTGATTATTTGTCGAGAATAAATACATTTTCCAGGCAATTGACTTATAATGGTCACCAAACCTTATGATTTTTGTTGAAATATTAATAATTCCAAGAGCGGGACTTTTTTACACTCCCTCCAAATTGTATTTTATTTCCCTCCTTATTATTCATAATTAATTAATCATTACTTTATTCTTTTTTTTGTCCAGGACATAGATGAATGAACAATGAATCTCTACTGAAACCCTAGCGCCCAAAGTTCATCTCTCTATTTCTTGTTCGATCGATCTAGTTTTATAATTCAATTCAAACTGCATTGAACAAGATATGCTTCCTCCTCGCTCCAACTTGATCTTCACCGTCGGCCTCCTCCTATCTCCGTCGTCATTGTCGCCAATCGAGGCGGCGAAGTAGAAGCAACAATTCGTCGTCGATGGGAAAGTATTGGAACTTGAATAATCCAACTTGGACTCTGTAATTTCTACCATCGATTATATGTTGGTCGATTTCTATGCTCCTTGTGTGATCACTGTACATGTCTATCTCTTAAGGTCTTTCATTTTCTCTTCTCTATCTATTTTCTTGATTTACTTTTTTTTAAATTATAAAGCTTGGGATTTGGTTTCACGGAATTGTTGTGTTATTAGAATAAAATAAATAAATAAAGGATAATTTACCACTAATTACGAAAAGTAATGGCGGCATAATAGAAATAACTTCTTTGGTAAAACAATAGTATAGGAAATAAAGTAATATCATCTTAAAGTTTAGTCTTTTCTTGAGGTTTTATTTCCAAAAATTTTCATTATTAATTAGTTGTGCATAGGAAATTTGATGCCTACTAGTTTAAAAATAAAATTATAGTGCATGAATCAAGTGTGCTTCAGCGGCTAGTGTACATGCACACTCTTGTGGTAGCTAATATGGTGTTGATATTAAATTTGAGACTCGAGAAATTACTTAAAGAAATTGACACTAGATAAATAGATGCTTATGATTAATTTTAATTTGAAAGTATAGAGGTATGTAGTCATAGTCGTGTAATTAAACTTATGGGAAAAATGAATATTTTTATATAGCTGTGGTGTCTGGGCCAGCTTGCGCGCACCTCAACTAATTCCATGGGGTACCTGCCATCTCCCACCAGCAATAGGTAGCACGTAATCTTGCAAAGTGAGTTCAATGGTATCATACAAGATTATGATATGTCTCATAAGTAAGAAGTGATCATGGTGCTCCTATTCTCTTTTTCTTGGACATTTGTGATGATGTCAACTTCAAACATATACATCTTCTATTTCTTCCAGTTTCCTAACAAATTCAGAATTTATAGATATGTGACAAGATCTTTATTATTTTATTGGTACATAAGATGGACTTGTTGCATCATCTGAATTTTTAAAGCCTTGCTGTTGTTTTAAGTTATTCTGTAGGATAAATACCAAGGAGCATGTTGTTGGCTGGTATAGCACTGGTCCTAAACTTTGGAAAAATAACCTGAACATCCATGGGATTTTTAATGAGTAAGAACATTACCTTTTTTTTTTCGTTCGAAGATTCTATTTGACCTTTAGTTTTTTTTAGAATTATTTGATCTTTAGTTTGTCAACATAAGAATCTGTCGTGATCGATTATGCCTGGATGCTTTTTTCAAGCTACAAGCCTTACTTATCGAATGAATCTATTATAGGGTATGACAATCTACAAAAAAAGAAATTGGGGATATAACTGCTTACAACACAAATGAGGGGCATACCTAAAAATAAAACAAATTAATAAACTTGTAGGCAAAAAGCCAATGTCACAGGAAATGGTTAAAATGCACAAGTCAAACTAGTTTACCTTCCTGTTGATCTTGTACAAGTCACTTGATTGAACAACTTTCCTTGTTGACTTCTTAAACCCCTTAAGGCAATTTAAATAGCATCTTCATGGATATACAAAACTTTTAACTCAAAACTCCTTTTTTGGGGATAAGGTACTTTCAACTCTAAACAATATTTTTAAGTCGAGTTTCATGGAATTAAATCGCCTTGATGGTGAAAAACTCAAAACAACTTTATACATGATTATTTTCTAATAAATTGCAATACTGGAGTTGTAAGATAACTTAGTATAGATTTTGATAGTAGCATAACATTGGAAAAAAGGCCTTTTGAGCCGAGGGTCTCCAGGAAATAACCTCTCTACTCTTTCGAGGTAGAGATAAGGTCTGCATACATTCTACCCTCCCCATACCCCACTCGATGAGATTTTACTGGGTTTTTATTATTTTTGTTGTTGCTTTCTTAAAATACTTAATAAGTTTGACTTCCAATTGATTTGCTGCAGGTCACACATCTTGATGCTAAAAAAGATATGATGTCTCAATGTGTTGCATTGCTTGGGAAATTAATTGTAGTATATCAGCCAAATATTCTTTATCTCGATTTGGTAAGTTCTAGTCGTATACGAATTACTCCCTCCGTCTATTTTTACTTGCCCATGATACTAAAAAAAGATGTCCATTTTTACTTGTCCAGTTTAGAAAACGAAGGGATAATTTATCATTTCATACCTATTTTAACTTATTATTTAGTACAACGAACCATTTTCAATTCGTGTCCCAATATTTTAGATTTATAATAGTCAAAATTAGTTTTTCAATTGTTGTAGTAGAAAGGAGACTAGTGGAGGAGGTGCGAAATAATGATACTGATAATTATTGGAGAAAGTAGAAGTGGAAAGATAATTATTGGAGAAACTTGTATAAACATGTTTGCTCACCTTTCTTCTTTATCAGCGCATTTATGCGTTGGGTTATGTGTGTTTTATCAATCTTTACTGGGGTGTATAAGGTGTATTTTTATATGTTTGTGCAAGTCAGGTATTATAGAACTGGTGAATTCGTGAAGATCGATGACATATTTGATTCATTGATCTAAGAATTTTTTCCTAGCAAAGTTGCTAGAATATTTTATGGAAGACAGGAAAAATGTGTTACTTGCGGCAAGACGTCCTATCCACTCGAGAAGGTATAAATATTAAACTCTCAAAATTTTACCTTATTATGATGTTTTTATTGAAAAATAAATTATACCGTACACTGTACTTATCATCAATTTGGCTTTGGTCAACATTGTTTACTTGGGAAAAGGGGGGTTGCTCATTCCTGTGATAATTTTTTTGTTTCTAGAGATAGACTTATTTGTCAAAACAATTTCCTGTGTGTCCTTTACAAGCAATGCATTCAAAATAGATTTTTATATGTGATATTGTGTACTTTGGAATACACTTTAGCTTCAATCATTTTCTAGTGTCACATGAAAGCAGGATTATCTTTTAAGTGGCTTCGTAATGTGGAAATATACAAGATAGATTTCTATATTGGAACTATCTCTCTTTCAATTGAAACATGCTATATTGCTGCAGGAAGATGGATAACAATATAATGAACCTAAAGGAGTTAATGATAGCTAAAAAATATTTAGAGTGGTTGAAGTTTGCATGGTTGCAAATTGTTGTTATGTGTCTGTCTATTTTATCTAAATTAAATACAGAGTAGAAGAAAGTAAGAAATTCCAGTATGATGTTGTGGTTGTGACAACAACTGTATCGCCTATCCTCTTAAGCATAGATGAACTAAATTCCCTAAAGTTCAAGGTTATTTTCTCACAAAATGATCATTAGTACTTTAAAAATAGTCCCCGAAACTGATTCTGCACAATTTCTGAGTTTGAGCAATTTGTATACCTTTCAATCCCCAACCTGGTGTAAAAACAGAAAAGAGAAGTAAAGTCTAGTGCTCGACAATTTGCTTTGGCATTACTCATACAACTAAATACTAACTCAGAAGTTAATAGGCACGTTGTGTGAGTTACCCCATCTGTTCAGAACATCAGTGAACTTCCAGTTTTAAGGTGTGGCTAATAAATAATGTTAACATTATTAAGGTACTGTATGGTATATAAGTAGCAATTCCACAAGTTAACAGTCAGCTTAACCTTCCATTCACTTATTTTATCCACCAACAGGAAACTAGTTTTATCAAAATATGTAACCATCTATAATGTCGTGTCTTTCTATAGATTGTTAGTGGTACTTGTTATGTCTGTACTATTTTCTAGTGAAAGTTTGTAGTTTGGTCATAACTCATAATGGTAATGAACTTATATGTATTGGCCTTTGAGTTCTGAGATTATTCTTGGATATTCTAGTTTGTAAATTACAATGTAGGACTTTATAGGGTCTAATTATAGTTAAATTTGAGATGGATAGTGTCTGCTTAGTGCTTTTATATGAATAAAAGATGTTGATTTTTCTTTAATTTTGGTTGACCTCTGTAGTATTATATAGTTGCTCCTGACACGGTCTTGATCAGTTCACTATTATCACAGTTTCTCTTCCTAACATTGCACGAGTATTGTGTGTTCTCTTTTACTATATTAAAGAATTGACTTATCTAGTAATAATTTCATGCAGTCTCCAACTAGCCTGTGATGATCCGACCCGTCGTCTCATGTGTTACTGCTTCATTTTTCCCGTTTATTACTTCTTAATATTTTATTGTCAGTATGTGGTGTGTGAGAGTTAATTTGGATTGGTTTTGATAAGAAATGAGGCACTTACTCTCGTTAAGGAATACTTAAGTTGGAAAAGTCAACCAGATATTGAATTATGAGTTAGAGGGCTCGGATATAAATTCCGGTGATTCGGTTAGCTTCGGGAGGTGATTTGTGACTTAGGAGTGCAATCGGAATTGATTTTGAAGGTCCGGTGTAAAATTAGGCTTGAATTGGCGAAGTTAGCATTTTGGCGAATTCTGGTTGATTGGTGAAATTTTGATCCGAGGGTCAGAATAGAATTCCGGGAGTTGCTGTAACTTCGATATGTTATTTGTGATGCGTGTGCAAAATTTTAGGCCTTTCGGATGTCGTTTTGGTTGAGTTTTTGATCGAATGCGTGTTTAAGAGGTTTTGAAGAAACTTAGGCTTGAATCCGATGTGAATTGATAATTTTAGTGCTGTTTGATGTATTTTGAGGATTGGAACAAGTTTGAATAATGTTTTAGGAGGTGTTGGTGCTTTTGACTTAGGTCCCGGGGGCCTCGGGGTGATTTCGGATAGCTATCGGAAGGAAACTTGAAGTTGGAATTGCAGGTTTTTGGTTGCGGCAGGTGTTTCCGCATCTGCGGAAAGGAAACCGTAGATGCGGTTACGCGGAAGTGGAGCCAGGTATCGCATGTGTGAAAAGGTTGAGGTTGAGCAATTTCCGCAGAAGCGGAAAGTTATCCGCATAAACGGGTCCGCATAAACGGAAGTTATACCGCAGGAGCGGTTTTGGCATTCTCTTGATATTCCGCAGAAGCGGAAGGCGGGCCGCATAGGCAGTCCTGCTGATGCGAAATGTGGAACGCAGAAGCGGTAGGGGCCGTTAAGTGAAGGTTCGAAGAAGCGGATGTGGACCGCAGATGCGGAGGTCGCAGAAGCGATATTTTTCTTCGTAGAAGCGAAATCTGGGATGGTCATAAAGGGTTTTATTGAAACATTTCATCTGCGAGGGTTATGTATTTTCCACCATTTTTGAGCGAGCTTTGAGAGCTTTGAGGCAATTTTGAAGAGGGATTAAAGGAAGAATGATTATAGGTAAGTTCCTTGGCTTAAATATACGAGATTATGATAGATTTAACATGGAAATTAGTTGAAATTCATTAAAAAGCGTTAAAGCTAGGGCTTGAGTTTTTGATATTTCAAATTGAGATTTGATAGGTCATTTGAGCTCGGATTTGGGAGTTCTTGGCATATATGGACTCGTGGATAGACGAGGAATCTGGTAATGTGAGTTTTGTAATTTTTCGAGAAGCGGGCCCGGGGCTCGAGTTTTGCTAGTTTCGAGATTTTTGCTATTTCTCGATTGTTTTCCATTTGGGTATTGTTTTCTTAGGATATTGTGATGTATTTGCTCTGATTTTGGTTAGATACGACGCGCGTGGATGCCGATTTGAGGGGCAAAGGCGTTGCGAGCTAGAGATTGCACCGGTTCGAGGTGAGTAATACTTGTAAATGATATCCTGAGGATTTGAAACCCCAGATTTGCACATCATAGTGCTGTATTGAGGTGACTTGCACGCCAGATATGAGCGTAGGGTAGAGCACCATTGGGGATTGTGACTTGGTCCGTCGCGGTTGTTGATCTTACTACATAATTGTCTGAAACTTACTTGATGCTATCATGGTTTGGGCTGATTGCCATGTTTTGGGCTTCGTGCCGATTATTTGAATCCTTTAGGGATTGACAACACTGTTTTGCATTACTTTCATATTATTTTGATCTCGGTCCAAGGTTTTAATTACTGTTTTGCAAACTCAGCCATACTTCTAAGTTCTGAAAACTCAAATGATATTTTAAATGATATTTCGGGCTGAGAACTACTGTTTTACAAATGCCCAAGGGGCTTATGTTGATTTCTGGACTGAGCATGGATCGGGCTATGCGCCGCAGCAGTGATTTTGAACAGTGGTAACAATGACACTGTATGATGTAACTTGAAACAGTGGTAATAATGACACAGTATGTTGTAACGTAAAATAGTGGTAACAATGACACTGTATGATGTGACTTGAAGTAGTGGTAACAATGACACTGTATGATATAAATTGGTCAGGTAACAATGACTGACCGGTCAGGTAACAATGATTGACCAGGAATTAATTGATGCCACGAGATGGCTTGATATTGCGCTTGGGCTGTAGGAGCCCCTCCGGAGTCTGTACACACCCCCAGTTAGCGCCATCGACGTTAAATGGATCGGGTTGCATGCCGCAGCAGGTACCGGAGTGTACCATCATATGCATTACATTGCACTCATGCATTTGTTCTTATTTTGTATTATTTGTCACGACATTTCAGCACTCGCATTTCATTGGCTTCCATGCAACCTCTTGCACTGCTTAGCTGACACCGTGGTATTATTTGTTAATGGAGTGATGTGCCCGAGGGGCTGAATTATGTGCGGACATGCACTATCTGTTTCGCATTCATTTGCCTAAGTGTTGGAAAAAAGATATTTTTGAAAGAGGTTTTAAACTGAGCCACGATATTTCTAAAGTTTTCACAGTTTCACTGTTTTCTCAAAGGGTTACACTGTACTATATAGCATGATGACTTGCTTTACGTGGTTTCTTACTGCTCAGTTATTATTTACCTTTATTACCACTGAGTTGGAGTACTCACTTTACTCCCTGCACCTCGCGTGCAGTTGCAGGTATTTGTTACCCGGTAGCGGGTTTGAGCTGATTGAGGATTTTGTTATTGTAGCTGAGCAAGGTGACCGCCAGCGTTCGCGGCACCGGATGTTGTCTTTAGAATTCCCAGAATTTATCTTTGTATATTATTGGCCCTATAGTTGTGTTCAGGTTTTTTTAGATGCTCGTGACTTGTGACACCCTGGTCGGGTTGTGTTGGGTTGTAAATACTGGTTATTATTGTCATTGAGCTGTATTTATCTATTCATTTATGTTTAATAATTGTTAAAGAAACAATTTAAGCTAGTTGGCTGGCCTTATCTTCACGAGAGGCGCCATTACGACCGGGTTGGGAAATTGGGTCGTGAAAAGTTAGTATCAGAGCCTAGGTTACTAGGTCTCACGAGTTATGAGCAGTTTAGTAGAGTCTCGAGGATCGGTACGGAGACGTCTGTATTTATCCTCGAGAGGCTGCAGAACTTTTAGGAAAGCTTCACTTTCTTGGAATTCTTGTCGTGCGTACTTGATTCAGCTTGAGATATAACTCTTGAATTTCCTTCCACACGTCTGTATGCGCGCGTGAGCGCTCAGCGTCAGATGTGCCTTGATGGCTTGTGATTCCTCGATCAAGGGGCAAGACGTAATCTCTGTGAGTTTAATGTTGGGCCAGTCTGGAGGACTTGAGGCCGGATCTTTGCCATGGTTTGGCCACCGAGGTGCTGATTGTGTGAGCAAGTATTTTGAACTTATATGTTCGGTATTGTCCCTATTTGCCGGAATGGCGGTTTGGTATTCATGTGATGAGTATGTTAGTACCGCAAGATGTATCTATATGACTTGGTAGTGACGAAAAAGTCTGCTGGATAATAGATGAACTGTTAAGTGTTCGATTTCTATTGTGATTTGATGTGTAGCCCGAGTTATGGGTGCGTGAAGAATATTTTGTGTCTCCTAGTTGGGGGTGTAGTGCATTTCATGTGGTACCTGAGTTCAGACCCAGGAAGGCTAAATGACTGTGTAATGTGTGTGACGGTGGAAGGTATGCAGAAATGTTAATTAAGGCGAAGCAGGTGAGTTATCTCCTGCGGAGTGTTCTTATTTGGTATGATCCCTCGTGTGTATGTTAGGAGGTCTCATGTGTAATTGAAAGGTACGTGTTGAAATTTGAAAGTGGACTTAACTGATGTGGGGATAAATGCGAGATTTGTAGAGAATTTCAGTACTAGATGATCTGTGTTTTCACAGTAGATGATTTGAGTTTAATCTTACTATGATATTGTGGCATCATTAGAGTAAAAGTATTATGGGTTATTGAGTGTGTCCTGATATATGGCTTCGAGCCAAGTTGGGGAGGTTGCTGTTGATTAGCTGATTACACGGTTATGTGCTATGTTGGTTCCGTTTCGAGGAATGCTGGCGAATCAGTTTTGGTTGCAGAAAAATTGAGACGAAGATGGCACGAGCGAAGCAAAATTTTGATAAAGGTTATATGGTGCCTCGTAGATGTGTAAGAATCAGAGGATGTCGTAAGCTGTTGTTGGTAAAAATGCTCGGTGCATGGAGTAGGAAGATGTTCGTTTGTATTGGGATAAGGATCTCATTTTGCTTTATTAGAGTGCCAATAAGGCACGAGTGACTCTGTTCGTTGGGTCAGGTAATTTGTAGTTTGAATAAGAGTGAATGACTTTCGAGGATGGTCCTAATGTGTTCAAGATTCTACATGTGACAACCAGGTGTCTTAAGATTGTGTATGTTGTTAGAGATTGTGTTTTCATTGGAAAATGTCAAGACTTGTGGTATTTTTATGTTAATTATGGGATTCTATGCATCAGTATCAGGAAAATAAAGGTAACAGATTTAGATTCACAGGAAGTTCTTCATAGTAGATTATTTTGGGAACGTGGTGTTTCTGGGAACATTTGAGCGAGTATTTAGTGGCTTATGGGTATTATACAGTGTGGTCTCGTGCTTGGGTCTCATGTGGTAAGCCTGGGTGGAGGCATTGTGGTGCTACAACAAGAAGGAATGTCAAGTGGATGATGAATCAATAAGGAAATCATATAGATGGAATAGCTTGATAGTGGACGGAATCGGTATGGTAAGGATATGATTAATTTCTTTGTATGTGTTCGAGGTAATGAGCCCTTACAGGTATTGTGCAGCAAAGCTCTTGAGTGCTGACAGCTTGTCTAGTCTGTCCTAGTTAGAAGGATTCAGTCCTGACAGTTTAGCTTGTGCAAAGGGAATTGGGGAAGAATTCTTGTTAGGTTTCACCGTGGTTTGGAGATGTATATTTCTTCTATGGGCATGAGAAGCATGGAATGCGTAATGATTTTCTTCCAAATTGGATCAGTGAAAGTTGTTGGCTAGGTGAGTTACAGTTCAGCTCTGAAAAAAAGTCCATAAAACTCTTAAGTGAAGAGTAGCCTCAGATAACGAAGGAAATGATACTGCTAATTGGAAGTGATTTAACAAGAGTATTTGTCTCGAAAAGGGGTAATATGACTTAACTGATGATACTTTGGCAGTATTGCGGCGCTTTCTAGTTAGATCGATTGCTGATGTCTAAGTTGTTTGATGGCACTGGGAAATTTTCAGAATATCTTTCATGGAATGACTGGGCACTTAAGATGTAATATGTAGTCATATGGCGGAATTTGGGATCAGGTACAGTGATTCGTGTGCTATATAGAGTAGGAGACTGGGAGTTCTCATGTTCAGGCTATATAGTGGTTGTGGATCGTGTGTATTGGTACCGTTAGCGTCTATTGGGATTTGGAAGCCCGAGTGGATCTTTCTTTGCTTGGTATATTAGATTCTGGATATGATATTGGGGTGTAGACTGGCTGTCTCAGTGTTGGGTTATTCTAGACTATTGTGCTATGGGATATTTCGGAAAATGCCACAGGTTGCATGGCGAGGTGCATCAGATTATGTTCTAGCAGAGTGGTTTGTATTCCAAAGACCAGCGGACGGCTAGGAAGGATTGTTTTCCTTAATGGGTCCTTTGTGGCGGATGTCAGTGTAGAGGTTTCTATGATTGATTCAGTTCTGGTATTGAGAGACTTTTCGGATGCGTTCCTTATGGCCGGGCATGTAGCCGGGCGAGATTGTGGATTTCAGTATTTATTTGGTGTCGGGCACCGTATCGTACGGATCCGGCAGGAGTTAAAGTAGTGGAAGGAGCAACTTCAGGCTTCTTGGTATTGAGTTTGTTGGCAGGACAATGTGTCTACGTATTTGGCTTGAGTTAGCTTAGTTAGTTCCGAGTGGTATTGTTGAGGGATAGGTTGATTCGATCTTTATTGAACTTAATAGTGATTTGGGGAGATCTATGAGTTGCTTTCTGTGCTGTGAGACGTTAAGATTTGTTGGATATGGGCTCATGTGGCGTGGTTCTATTGAGGATTCATAGAGGAAGTTGAACGGGAAGAGTAATTGAGTGTTTCTTGGTAAATGGAGTACTGGTTATGACCTACCAGGTTGCGTGTCGTATGTTATTTGTGTCACCGTGGGTGTAATGAATTGCCTTGGTTTCAGACATCAAACTGTGCGTGGCTGTTGATTTTGAATGTAGCGACTTGAGATGTGTCAGGTGCAACAGTGTTTGGGTAGGATCTCTCATTGTAGCGAGGCTACATGGAGTTATGACCTTTCGAGGTAGGTTCATGTGTTCTATCTCTATGATGTGAGACGGGGTCTTAGCCTTGTGCTGTGATGATACTGATAGACTTGAGTTACAGCTCTTTCGTTTGAGTCATTTGTCATGATTTGAGTATGTTCAGACCGTTTCTTATTGGTGCGCGTATTATGCAAGTGTGGCTTAGGCCGGTGTTGAGGTGTCATATCACCAAAATGGTGTGTTGGATTCGAGGTGATCGTTGGAGTCATTAATGAATACGAACAGATTTGATCTTAGCTTGTTAGATGGATAATATCGAGGTTCGGCCCGGAAGTCTATTGTGGTATTAATCAAGAAGTAAGTGGCTTCGTGTATGGGTGATATGAGGAATGGTTACGGTTTATCGCATGTTTTATTTATCGTTGGCAGTATATGAAAGTGTTGGAATAAGACTTTAGCTAATAAGAGGTTTCTATCGGTATTTGGGTATTGTGGGCAACTGCTGTGAATGGAGACTATCGTTTCGATTGTTGGATTGTGTGGTATATTGTATGATTTCACCTGAGGTTGCAGGTGTGGGTTATTATAGCTGATTCGGGTTTATTCTGGGTATGATTTCGGAAAGTGCAATGTGGTTCTATGGTTTGTGGTCTAGATGGACTGTGAAATTTTAGCTGTGTTGTATTATCGGACCTATATGAGATAGGATGACGTGGGATCACCCCGGGTATATGCTTGGTAAGGTCATTCAGCTATTGGTTGGCTTCTATTACAACTCTAGGTACGCTCGAGGACGAGCGATTGTTTAAGTTGGGGAGGATGTGATGACCCAACCCATCGTCTCATGTGTTACTGCTCCGTTTTTCCCGTTTATTGCTTCTTAATATTTCATTATCGGTATGTGGTGTGTGAGAGTTGATTTGGATTGGTTTTGATAAGAAATGAGGCACTTAGTCTCGTTAAGAAAGGCTTAAGTTGGAAAAGTCAACTGGATGTTGACTTATGAGTTAGAGGGCTCAGATGTGAATTCCGGCGATTCGGTTAGCTTTGGGAGGTGATTTGTGACTTAGGAGCGCAATCGGAATTGATTTTGGAGGTCCGGAGTTGAATTAGGCTTGAATTGGAGAAGTTAGTATTTTGGCGAATTCCGGTTGATAAGTGAGATTTTGATCTGAGGGTCGGAATGGAATTCCAAGAGTTGTTGTAACTTTGATATGTGATTTGTGATGTGTGTGCAAAATTTCAGGCCTTTCGGA
>MU701191.1:6497-23888 GCA_026770625.1 Nicotiana glauca | reverse complement strand
ATATATATATATATATATATATATATATATATATATATATAAATATATATATATATATATATATATATATATATATATTACGGGTTAACGGGCTGAACCGGGCTGTAGCCCGTTAAGAACCCATTAAGGGCTTAACGGGTTGTAGCGGGTTCTGCCACCCATTTAAAAAAAATTTAACGTTTGTAGCCCGACCCCCGCCAAACCCGTCCCAACCCGCGTTTTTTGCTACAGTAGCGGGCTGGACTGGGCTGACCCGGGTTGAACCGGGTTGTTAGCGGGTCAGCCCGACCCGATTAACACCTCTAATTTAAAAACACCTCTCATTTGTCTTCTTATCTTCTTAAGGCATTTGTATCTTCTCTCTTTAGTATTATTTCACTTGTATTTTTGGAGTGGAATAAAATATTGATTGTGTCCGAGGAGTAGGCAAAATTAGCTGAACCTCGTAAATTCTGGTATTCCTTTTATTGTTGTTTTATTGTGTTATTTATTATTTAGTGGCTTTCGTAATTTTTGATATAGTAGTTGTGACTCATTCACACTATATACATTTGACTTCCGCAAAAAACTCTACACTAGCAGATAATCATGGTTCTCAACTTGTCCTGCACCTCAGATAATACGTCTGCCTGACAAAAATTGTACTCCCTCAATCCAATTCCAAATATTCGTCAAATTTTATTTGAGATAGTTGAGTAAATAAACAACTTTTTGGTTTTTAAGTAATGTATTATATATATAATGATGGTGAAAAATGTTAAAATAATGATAATTCTGATGAAAATGCACAAGAAACTTTAAAATACTTTCCTTGTTATTCAAGACTAGAATCTAGCTGATGTGAATTCCCAAAGCCTTGGTTAGATATATAATCTAAAAGAACATGGGAAAAAGACATTGTACAGCCGTCAAAAACATGTATATATATACAAATTTTATACACTACCTTACGGACAAAAGGTGATCTTTGCCCTCTAAACACTGCAATAGTGTTGAGTGTAGTTTGTAATTTCAATAGTTGCAATAAGCAGTAAGTCCTTCTTATTTTGGTTGTACATATCTAGAAGTCTAATTTACTAGTAGTAAATAAGAAAGTGAATTGAGAATCTGATGTGTATGATTTAGACATCAGATTGCGTTACCCTTTGGGAGGATGGCACACCCACCAGCACTCCCAACACAATAACAATATGAGCTGCACGCTTATGCCCAAATAATACCGTGGTAAATAACTCGAGCATTTGATCAGCTAAGATACATGAAACAGAGTAGATAGAGCACAATTAGCTTATTTCTGCAGACAGCAATTCATTTACTGGTTAATGGAAAAATAACTACAACTCCACCTATGTTCAGATCACATGCATAGCTGGTCACAATGCTGAATAAAAAAAGGAGCGTGGAGCCAAAGGTACTGGGGCAAATAGAATAAATAGCATGTAGTTGCCTCATGGCAAACCCCATGGGAAGGGCCTCAACTCTCAAGGAAGACTAGCTGCTAGTACTCAGACATAACATGCTTTATAAGAAAATAAAAGCGAAGTTAGTAGTCATTGCAGGTTTCACTACTTTTCTTCAAACCATTCTCAGTTTGTCTTCATTTCATCCTCAAGAAAGAATATAGATATGGAAATGGTCGATTCACCAGAGAAATCGTTAAACCCTGTTTCCTAGTCTTAGTATGACAGTTGAAACTATAACAAGAGATGTGACTGATAGGTCTGAGCTAACTCTAGAACTCAAACTAGCCTGCCTTTTGGATGGAATAACATGGAAAAGGGGACAGTCATTCCCAATCTCTATTTAGGCAATAGCAGGATTCTAGGCGTATGTGGTAAAATTGAAGATCCGAAAGAAGGAAAAAGGAAAAGGCCAGGGAATAGCAAAGCACGAGGGGAAATACCCAAAATGGCTTGATCATTGAAGAAGATGAAGCATCAGTTAAGGCAAACAATATTAAGCAATAAGCAGTGATGAATCAACTACTCTTCAATCTCAAATTAGTTGGACCAGCTATGCAAATCCTTCTTTTCCAGTTCAGGAAATCCACTAAATTTATGCTTGGCAAATCTCACATAGATAGAGGTAATATCAAGCAGTGACAACAATGAAAATAAAAATCAACTAGGAAAATAACATGACTATAAAATAATAAGTACATTGACCACAAGCCATTCTCTTTGGTACATATTCTGATGTTTCAGACACAAAAAGTAAATATAAAACTTATTTCATTTTCAATTTTAATGTGAAATATTATATGCAAACAGATACTCTTTTTCAACCACAACCTCAAATAATCTTTATTTATTTTTTTCCAACTTCAACCAAATATTGTCCAAACACTAAGCACATTTTATATATGACTACCAGATAATTTTCCACAATCCGAATTTTTACGAAATCAATCTCTCGCATTCTTTCATTGATTTACTCCCTTGTTGGGATTAGGGGACGAATAGTAAATTGATTTTTCATCATCGTACTTAAAGCACAATCATTATTCCAAAGAGCGAAGAAAAATTTGCAGATTCTAACGATCGTGTACAATTGATGAACTTAAGAAAAGTAGTGCATAATGCTTTGAAGTATACGGAGTATTTAACTAATTAAGGTGGTTGTGGGAGGGGAGGGGGGAGGGGGGAGAACTCAACAGTTCACCCAATTGATACAATCTGGTAGCAATTCGGAAATGTAAGATCCAATTGAAGAGAGTTTGTTACAACTTACAACAAGTGAAGGTAAAACTATTTAGCCGGCGTAGACATGGACGCCAATGGCAAGGAGGAAGATAGTGATGAGGCCAAAATAAATAATGGTATGGACCAAAATGGAGGCGCCGCTAGTTTGCATGTTCCCAAATTCAACCACTTTACCACGGCCGGGAAGCTGGAATAATAGGCCCGGAGTTAACAGCACAAACAGCACCACTGCTATCAACACTGGGCCCCAGTCCGCCATTGCAGTCTTCACACAATAACTAGTCGGTTTGAGCAGAGGAAAAAAATGGGGAAGTGAGAACGACTGATGGTAAGACAGCCAAAGATCCAGAAAAAGTGGCCCAAAAGTCCAAAAGTGACAGATCTCGATTTTTTTAAATACTTTTAATTGATTCGTGGGTGGAAAAGGGAGAAATGGAAAGTACTAGTATTGATATTATGGTAATGAATGAAGCTTCAACACTTCACTTCCATTGTGGAAGGCACATGACTTATCAAGTAAACTAGGCTTAAATTCCAAGCAAAGGTGTTTAACGGGTGGGCCGGGCTCGCTCGGGTTGAGAAAAAAGGGTAAAAATAGCACGGTCTAGTTAATTTTTGGATTGGTCATTTAAAAATAGTCAGTGTTTACCAAGTCAATGAAAAAAAAGCCATTATTTTGCTGCAACAGAAATCGGTCCAGCATAACATACTGGAGTACGGTGCACCTGTGTATGAACTTCCAGCATATGATGCTGGAACTCCAACACACGGAAAGTTCCAGCATAATATGCTGGAGATTCGAGCACTTGTGTATGAACTTCAAGCATATTATACTGGACCGGTATACTTTGCTGGAATAGTATATTATGCTGGAGTTCTAGTGTACTTATGCTGGAACTCCATCATATTATGCTGGAGTTCTAGCATACTTATCCTAGAGTTCAAGTACACTTATGCTGGAACTCCAGCATAATATACTGGCATATTTTTCGGGTTTTGAACAGTGTTTTCGCTCAAATTTATCTTTACATGAAAAGTGGCTAAATTTCAATTACTTTTAGAACTGAGCTATTTTTGAACGACCACTTGTAAATCTGGCTATTTTTTAATTTCTCCCGAAAAAAGGTCACTGGTCGATTTTCAATTCGGGGCGGTTATCGGTTTTCTCAAACTGGGCTTAACGGATCGGGGTCCATCCGGGTAAATGAATCGAAATAGTTATGGGTCCTACGGGCCGGGCCGGGTTGATGTTATTTTTTTTTTGTATTTTGTATGACTATCGTAATTTATATTAATATAAAGTAAAAATATAAAACAAGAAAACACTCTTATAAAAAGAGCGTTTGAATAAAAGGATGTAAAGACTTTAAAGTCCTTATATTTGAAATTTCGAGTATTTTATTAAGAGTTTAAGATAATATATTACAATGAATATGGAAAAAAATTGCACTTATAATTTGTAAGTTTTTATCTCAAACTTACAAATTAAAGTTTACATTTAACAACAACTAAATTAACGAAAAAAGAGTAAAACTAAGTTTTCATTGCATAATAATACTTCAAATTAATCTAACAAATTAAAATATTAAGCATAAATCTGTCTAATAATTTTAAAATAATACAAATTGTCTCAAATCAATTTAAAGACGAATTTTTGGAGGACCTTCAAGACAATTCTTCCTATGCCTCCTTAAACAGCCTGTGCCCACCCACTTTAGACGAAGATTTAAGACTAGATCACAGTTCTTGCACATTACTTTGTGAACTTCTTAATTTTCTTCTCCCAACTCAAAGTGTTCCCAAACATATGACCGTACTCTAGAAGTACGGGGCATGAGTTAACTTAAATTGAGAATTTGAGTTTGAGAAATAAGAGATGAGTGAAGAAATGAAGAAGAGGGGGCTGTGTATTTATAGTTTTTCAAAAGGCTAAATTAGTAATTACTAAAAGCGTTATTTTTTAAAAAAAATTGCCCAAAAAAGGCTATTCTTGCAATCAACCCGTTGGGCAACGACCAAATTTGAAGCTGACCGTTGTCAACGATCATATCCCTATAAAAAAAAATCAGAAAATTGCTGTTGAACCGGTCCGGGCCGGGCCGGGCCGATTAATCGGGTCAACAATATTTTTTATTGATCGGGTTTGACCGACCCAATTAACAGGTTTTTTTTATATGGATCAATCCCCTTAACCCCCTAACTCAGCTCACCCAGCCCCCCTAACTACCGGTTCGGATTATAATTATTTTGGACCGGTTTCCGGTCAACCCTGCCCGTTAAACAGGTATAATTCCTAAGGGACATGGGCGGTCAATTTAATTGAAATGAGAATAATGGGAGATTATAATTTAGACCCAAATAAAGATAAAAGGGTTGAGATAAGATGTATTGTATTTGGTAGATTATCAAGATGACACATATTCACCATAAATATTTATTCATATTCGATGTTGTACTAAACTATATCGATGTTATACTTTTCATAAATATAAAATTATATATTAATTATTTATGATTAAGTGTTATAGGTAAATGCTTATAGCGGCATTAAAAACCGCCATTATTACAATATTTTTTTTGTAGTGTGATACGAAAATAGGGTTAGAAGCTTGAGCTTTTAATAAAAGAAACTAAATACATTAGCTATTTCAATGAACCAATTTGGAATTAGTCAATTGGATATTGAATCTTGGCTTATAATTTTCGGACTATAACTTGGCAAAGTTATATATATAGATTATCTAGTTACAATATATGTATATGAACTGTACTTATGTGTAATTCTCTCAAATATAAATGGTGGTCTTCAAAATGTTCTATCTAATTAATTTGTTGAGAGAGAAAACAACATAAAAAAATTTGTACTACAAGATTAAGAGCACCTAAAAACTATTGATTTGAAAGCATTTGTTCAAAAAAAGCTTTTCAACGAAATACATTTGAAGGGAAGAACTAAATCCTATTGTCCGAGCGCCATGCCTCCAAAGTAAATGGTTATATAATTGTCTCTACACGGTATTATTTTTATGAATATTTCTAGCAAAAACCTAATTTTTAAATCAGAATTTATTCATATTTAGGACCTAGTTCGTTTGAACTTAAATATATTTAAAGTTATTTAAATGAAATATTAAAATATAATTTTAAAAATTAATACTAGTTACTTTACAGAATCTTGTTTCTGTAAGTAACAAAGGAATTTTTCTGATTTTAGGATCACAAACTTTCTTATTAAATCTAGTTTAAAAATTCAAACCAACAAATTCTTAGGGAAGTGAGTGGCACCTTGGCAACACGTCATATATAGGCGATTCTAAAATTTAAGGTTTGTAAATTTATCATGGACATAATTTATTGTACCGAATCGAACTCCCCACTAATCTATAGAAGAATGATATCAAACTCCCACATTCAAACGAACAAAGCATTTCACACGTATTAAAGAATTCATCTTTTAGCATTAATTAACAAGGAAATTGACCATATTAACCTTAATTTTCTCATTAAAAATATAACAAACTATTCCTACGCTCTTCAATCCAAGGGTAATTTTGATAAAAAAGAAGTTAATTCCTTCTTAATATCCGTAATAAAAATCAAATATTGTGGATCATTAAAAAAAAAACCAAGAAAATCACTTAAAGTGGATAGGAGAAAATAAGATATTACACATAAAACATCTTATTCCAGACATGTATAGAAATCAAACCAACCATGGAAGGTGTTAAACTCTGAATCCAAACTCAAAAAACAAAAAAGTGTACAACTTAAGATGCACAAAACGTAACAATTTTCAGCAGAGACAACCTAAATTAAAGTGTCATATTGAGTAGAATTTCCCTCGCTTTTACAATGCTTGAGCAGATAAGAAACCCAAAAAAAAAAACCAAATGAAAAGGCAGAAGTAGAACATTATAACAACGGTACAAAATCCAATAAATCCCAGAATAAATGAACTATTAATTAACAATATGTTTCAAACAAAAGAGTGTACATGGGAAACCATAGGAGCTAGCCAAAGCGAATACGAATACGAAACGCCAAAATGAGGATGGTAAAGAAGACGAAGAAAAGTAGGGTATGGAGGAGAATGGCTTTGCCATTTGTAGCGAAACTGCTGAATTCGACATGGCGTTGATTCCCTGGCAGCTGAAATAATAGTCCAGGCGAGAGAAGTACGAACAGAATATAACCTATTATAATTGGTGCCCAATCTAACATTTTTCTTATTCTTGTCTTCCTTTAAGTTAATACAATCTCCTAGCTCCTTTATTTGCAGTTGCAGGGCAATGTAAAGAAGATTGGATACTGTTTCCATTTACTCTCTGGGTGCAGCTACTTAAATTGTTTGGTCATGAAATTCCATGCTTGTTCTTCAAGAGAAGTATAAGCATGCATGCCAAAGTCTTAGGATGGAGGGCAAAGCATCTTACCTTTGTAATCTTTCGTTTGTGTAACACTGAATATATGCCACTAATTAGATGGCCTAAACATACGATAAAACTAGTATTGGTGTGCAAAAATTCCAAGACGATTGAAGTTATAATTCAAATTTCTTACTAATACCTCCCTACCTCCTATTCACCTGTCACCGCCCAAAACAGAATAGAGAAGAAAAATGGAAACTAAAGGAATCTGACCTCAACTTATTTCATATACTCCTACAAGTAAGGTATCCTTAGAGCTGTCAAAACAGGTAGCCAGCCTAGCCTAGCCGAGGCCTCACAGGTCATAGAATTTGATCGGCTAGGACGGGCCGACCCTACTTTCAAAAGGGCCTTAAGACAGCCAGCCCAACTCAACCCTAAGCAAGTTGCGGGCTAGGACGAACAAACCCTTTATCTTTTTAAATTTTTATTTTTTGGAAGATTTCTTTTTTCAATTTATATTTAAACCTAAAATTCAGTAAATTTGTTAACATTTTTAATAATATGATATGTAAGTAAGCAAAAATTGCAAAAGCATAAATTTATGCAGCTTACCGAGGACATGATCCTTGATAGGAGGGTGTGGACATGATCATTTATAAATTTATATTTTTTTATATTAATTTATTTAGTTTCTTTTACGTCGTTGTAAAGTAATTGATGGATTGGTATGGTAACAAATTTATAAAATAATCGGCTGAACCGAACCATTGACACCCTTGATCACTGGACATCAAGAATCATCACAAAGAGGACGAACTCCCTTTTTTAATTTCCTAATAATCCTCTATATATAAGATTGAATCTATGTTCTATTACGATGAAAAAGATGTTTTTTTTATTATGTGTTTGCCCTGATTATCCATTTACCCCCGAGCCCGGTTATGTGATTTATTTAAAAATTCGATCTCAATTTCGAGGTCTAAATTCTAAATCTATAAAAATCCCTAATTCTACCGAAATTTCTAGTTTCTACCACGAAAATCCTAGATTTAATGTTGAAAACTTATGAAATATAATGGGTAATTGAAAAGAAATAGATTAAAGTTGTTTACCAAAGAATTTACGAAGAAAGTCTCTTGGGAAAATCGTCTATATGGTGTTTAGGGTTGAGAGTTTGAAAGAAATGAGCTAATTTCCGTTTATTCCCTCTTTTGTCTAGGCGCAAATGTTGCGATCGCACTTTCGCAAATGCGAACACTGATCTCGCAATTGCGAGGTCACAAACCTGCACTAGAACCAGCAATTCCTTAAGTTCAAAAACATCAGCATCCTATCCGAAACTCATTCGAGCCCTCGAGGCTCAAACCAAACATGCACATAAGTTCAAAAATATAATACGAACTCACTCTCGCTCTCAAAAAATTAAAATAACACATAGAACTACGAATAGGACACCAAAATGAATGAAATTTTCAATGAATCTTAAGAACATGCAATTTCTCAACCGGATGTCCGAATCACTTCAAATCAACTCCATTTTACACAAAATTTTACAGACAAGTCATAAATACTAAAATGAACCTATACCAAGCTCCGGAGCCAAAATCCGAACCCGGTAAAAATAAAGTCAACCTACAGTCAAACTTAGAAATTCTTTATACTTTTAAACTTCTAGTTTTCAACAAATTACGTTAAATCAAGCTAAGAAATCTCGAATTCGATTCTGAGCATACGTTCAAGTTCCAAATCACGATACGGATCCACCGGGACCATCAAAATACCGATCCGAGTCCGTTTACACTAAACATTGACAAAAGTCAACTCAAATGAGTTTTAAGGCACGATTTCATATTTTCATAAATTTTCTCATAAAAACCTTCCTGGAAAAAAAAAGACACGGACTGCGCATGCAAAAAGAGGAAGGCTAAACAGAGATATTCAAGGTCTTAGAGCACAAAAATAAAGGTTAAAACTATAAATGACCTACTTGGTCATCACACTATCCTTCTGAGACCACACCTACGAGATTACACGAATAATCTCATAGTACTCATGGGATTATGAGTTGTTGCTGTTATTTGTAATATGTCAATATTACATAAATAATCTTCATAGTACTCATGAAAGTCAACTTTATTTGTAACAATAAGGGTTTAGCTGTTAATAAAACTTTAAAGTTATCGGATAAATTCTAAGATATTACTAATTAATAATTGAAATAAATGAAAAGATACTTCACAAAAAATCCTAATCCAAACTATGGACAGACGCAAATAAAAGATTGTTAGTAATATATATTCGAAAATATATTCAGAAATAAAAAATGGAATAAAAGCAGAAATACAGATGAAAAAAATTATTTCTGTAACAACTCGGCCGGTCGTTTTGAGAATTTAAGCTCAGTTAGGTGACATAAGGTCTTGAACAGCTTCATATTATGTGTTTCGACTTGCGTGTGTGATTGAATTCAGTTACCAAATGATTCAGAGTCAAATTGGAAGAAGGAATCTAGTTTTGGAAGCTTAAGCGGTGAGAATTTGATCGGAATTTGACTTTTGTATAAATGGCTCCGGAATGAGTTTTGGATGATGTTAGCCATTTGTATGGTGATTTAGACTTAGGCGTGCATCCGGATTCAGAATTAAAGGTTCATAGGGTAATTTGGAGCATTTCGGCGAAAGTTGGAAAATAGAAAAGTTTGGCCCATAGTTGACTTTTGTGATATCATGGTCGGAATGTGATTTCGAGAGTTATAACAGCTCCGTCATTTCATTTTGGACTTTTCTGCGAAATTTAACGTCATTTCGGGTTGGTTTGATAGGTTTCGACGCGAGTTCTAGAATATGGAAGATTTGAAAGTTCATAAGCTCGATTCTTAGTGCGATTTGTAGTTTCGGCATTGTTTGATGTAATTACAGATCTTGAGCGGATCCATGTTAGGGTATGGCACTTGTTGGTATGCTTGGACAGGTTCCCGGGGGCCTCGGGCGTGTTTTGAACGAGTTGATGTTTTGCATAGTTTTGAACATGTCTGGTTCAGGTGCTTTCACACCTAAGACCGTGGAGTGTAGGTGCAGCTCTGCTTCTACGTGAGGCTTTCCGCTTCTGCGGTCACGAAGGCCTGGGAGCTTGCTCGCTTCTATGGAGGATGTCACGCAGGTGCGAAAGGCCGCTTTTGTGGTCCAGTGATCACACGTGCGAAGAAATTCGCTTCTGCAGCTTCCCCTTTCGCTTCTGCACTGCCTCTGGTGCGGTTGTAAATCCGTAGATGCGGTCCCAGGCTAGTTAGCTGAGTTTGCAGATGCGTCCTCTTTCTCGCAGATGCGAGAGTTCTGGCAAAAACATTTAAGTCAAGAGTTTGTCCATTTTCTTTACATTTTGAGTTTTAGACTTCGATGTTGGGAGCTACTTTTGGGGGTTTTCAAGCAAATCGATTGGGTAAGTATTCTTCACCTAGAATTTAATATATTCCATGATTTTATCTTTGTTTTTATCATTTAATTTATGTTTTGAGCAGACGAAAATGGTGGTTTTTGAAGAAATTTTTCAAAATGAAAAATCAAGATTTGAGGGACGAAATGGTATCGGAAAATAATAATTTTACTCGAATGGGTGTTTGGGTTTTGTAAAATTTTTTGGGTTTCGAGGTGCAGGCCCGGGGGTCGATTTTTGGATCGATTTTTAGATTTTGATAAAGATTGAGGCTTTATGATCCGGAACAGTTTCTTATGAGTTTCATTTGTGCGTTGAAGTTATTTTGGTTAGATTTGAGCCGTCCGGAGGTTATCTCACCTGAGAAGTTTATTTTATAGTATCGATTTGTCTTGTTTGAGGTAAGTATCTTGCCTAACCTTTTGTGGGAGATTTTTTCTTAGGATTTGAGTCTTCTGTGTTGATTATAGTCAGTGTACGCGCGGTGACGAGTGCATGCTCGGACTTATTTGTGGAAGTTGGCCTTTTAGGGTTCGTAGGCCATTATATTCACTAAGTATGAAGTTGTTCTTGATATGATTGAGCTTCCTATTTACTAGTTTCATCTTTGATTGCTTTAATTGGAATTAATTGCTTTATGATTTACTCTTATTGCCTATCAGACTTAACTGAAGATTTTTACCTCTCCTATTATCATGTTGTCATTTCATAACTGCTTGTCTTTATTGGAAATTATTATTATCTCTCATGTAATTGTTTAGTCCTAATTGAGGTTATGATTACCTTTCCGCTGCTCATCCTTAATTGAATTTGTTGTATATTCTTCGTAATTGCCCAACCTTAGAAGAAGTATAGATATACTATATCTTAGTTGACTAGTCCTTATTTGGAACTATATGACTCGTGTTAGTTTCCTTATTGTTGAATTGTTGTCACACCTCCTTTTCCTATACCCTGAAAGGGTATAAGGGAGTTTTTTTTTCAATTTAAGTGACAATCGAAACGGGATTATTTATTTATTTAGAGTCGCCACTTGGGATAGTTTATGATATCCTAAGTCACCGATTTAAATCCCGAATCGAGGAAAAGATTGACTATGTTATGCAGTCTGCGAACACAGAAATCTGGGTAAGGAATTCTGTTAACCAGGGAGAAGGTGTTAGAGGAATTCTGTTAACCAGGGAGAAGGTGTTAGCCACTTCAGAGTTCCGTGGTTCTATCACGGTCGCTTTGATCATACTTGGATTAAACAAATTATCTAATTGCTCATTTTAGAACCTATGTGCGCTTACTTCTTACCGCTTTTTAATTAAAAAAAATTATCTTGAAATGGTTTACGCATACGTGTACCCCTTTGTTTGGCGTGTCAAAAATCATGTCATGCGAATGTGTCCATAATTAATAACGCTTCATTATTATTAAGAAAATTTGGCCGAAGTTGCGCAAATGCATACTCCGTTTTTATTTTTAGAAATCGTGATCATGTCCCGCGAACGTATCCACAATCAAGACTTGTATTTTAAATGTACTTAAAGGCTTTTCCACGAATGTTCATGAGTTAAACAATAATGTTTTCAACGAAAGAAGACTTATTTTAATCTACCATTTTCCTTTCTTGAACAGAACACTACGCTCTGTATAAGGAATTGTCAATTATACCTTAACAATAATATTCGATATTCACAGATTTTTCAACAACTCATAGCATCCAACTCTTGAAAGCAATAAGCAATATGCTTCTTTGCCAAATCCAAGCCTCTGCCCTACTGACTCACTCATAGACTCCAATTCTAACTTAATATCAACCACAAACAAAAACTATCCACAAACAGAATTGATCCAACTTAGATGATGAGATTCAAGATCCAAATAATCAATTAAAAGCAATTTAATAAAGGGCGTCGACCAAATAGACACAAACCCCACAATCCATACCAAACAAAAACAATGAGAAGAGAAAGAGCTGAGTTGAACCTATTGAGCCAAAAATTCTTTAAGGTTTTGAGAATCAATAGATACAAACTCCGAGTTCAAATTTCAGACGAAATCAAGCATCCAATAATGGAAAATGGAGATGAACAACAATAAATGGACCCGAACCAGCAGCGAGGCTCGAACCGAAATCAACCTCGATCAAACTCCATCAGAATCCATGTTGAACTCTGTTTGACTCAAAAGTTGCTAAATACTTTTTGAGTAAATCAATCAAAAGAGATGAAGGAGTAAATCCTAGTTAAAGATAATTAACTCTAGATCCGAGATGAATAGGAGAAATAGAAAAATATAGTCAAATATAAATGTTGACAGTGATTGTGATCAGATTCAATGGCATAAATAAAGATGCATTAAGTAGCAAAAATATGGATAAAGGAAAAGATTCACCGATCTTCAGTGAGACGGATCTTCTTTTATTTATTTAATAAAGATTAATGGTAGACAAATACAAGAACCTTATGAACCTTTTTTGGATCCAATGAAGGTATGGGATCACTGATCCTCTCAATTCTTTGGAGAGGTGTGTTTACATATTTTCTAGAAAGAGGGAGAGGGAGACAGAGAGAGAGCCCCCCTTTTTTGGGAAATCCTCCCCTTATATTTATAAGAGGGTATCCATAGAAAATCCTTAAAAAGGTACAATTTAGAGGGAATATACAATAGAATATTCCTTTTGAGTATTTCAAAGCAAACTAGCTGTTTGATGATGGTCCGACCTTAGCCTATCCGACCTTGGATATTGATGACGGTCCGACCTTGGTTATTGATGACGGTCCGACCTCGGCTATTGATAACGGTCCGACCTTGGTTATTGATGATGGTCCGACCTTGGTTATTGATGACGGTCCGACCTTGGCTATTGATGACGGTCCGACCTTGGCCTGTCTGACCACAACCTTATGTCGTCGCGTGCCAAATTTCTCTAATCTAATTTTGACCCATACAATTAGTCCCTCTGCTTATTGAGGTCGTCTCTTGGTCGAGCTCGGTGAGCGGACTTCATTAGTCGTAATTTTGAGAAATTCGGATGGAGAGGTCGACTAGTGTGGATCGCGACTGAGGGTGCCGATCTTTAGGTCAGTGGTATCCTTGTGGGTTGAACTTTAGTAGAGTTTGATCAGGGCCAATGACTTGAGTGATGAGTCGATCGAGAAGGTGGTAGAATTAGAGAAGGTCGTCAAGGCTGGGATGGCGGCATCAGAGGAGATCATTCGCGTCCTCGGATCTGGACGGGCGAGTAGGCCGAATGTGAATTCGGACGAGGCCGAAAGTTGATTCGTACGGGGCCGAATATTGTTTCGGTTGAGGAGGAAGGTGTATTTGGTCGAGGCCGAATGTTATTTCGGTCGAGGCTGAATTATTCTTTTTGGCGATGGCCGTTGGGGTCGACCTCTTTTTGGTGATGGCCCTTGGCCATAAGTGTCGATTCGGATGAGGCTGAAGGTTGATTCGGTCGAGGCCAAATTCTTCTTTTAGGCAATGGCCCTTGGCCGCTGGGGTCGACCTCTTTTTGGAGATGGCCCTTGGCCATAAGAGTCGACCCTCTCTTTTTTAGCGACGGTCATTGGCCGTAAGATTGATTCGGACGAGGCTGAATTCTTCTTTTTGGCGATGGCCCTTGGCCGTTGGGGTCAACCTCTTTTTGGCGATGGACCTTGGCCATAAGGGTCGACCCCCTCTTTTTTAGCGATGACCATTGGCCGTAAGATTGATTTGGACGAGGCCGAATTCTCCTTTTTGGCAATGGCCGTTGGGGTCGACCTCTTTTTGGCGATGGCCCTTGGCCATAAGGGTCGACCCCCTCTTTTTTAGCGACGACCCTTGGCCGTAAGGTCGATTCGCATGACGCCGTATGTTGTTTCGGTCGAGGCCGAAGGTTGATTCAATCGAGGCTGAATGTTGATTTAGTCGAGGTTGAATTCTTCTTTTTTTTGGCAAATGCCTTAGCCTTAATCCCAGTTCGAACGAGGTCGAACCTATCGATCTTTGATGGGAAGGCCTTAGCCTTAGTCCCAGTTTGAATGAGGTCGAACCTGTTAATCTTTGATGGCGAAGGCCTTAGCCTTAGTCCCAGTTCAAACGAGGTCGAACCTGTCGATCTTTTGATGGCGAAGTCCTTAGCCTTAAACTTAGTTCGAGCGAGGTCAAACTTGTTAAACTTTTATGGTGAAGGCACTTTGCCTTAAACTCAGTTCGAGCGAGGTCGAACTTGTCAAAATTTGATGGCGAAAGCACTTAGCCTGAATCCCAGTTCGAGCGAGGTCGAACTGTCAATCTCTGATGGCGAAGGCACTTAGCCTTAAACTTAGTTCAAGCAAGGTCGAACTTGTCATACTTTGATGGTGAAGACACTTATCCTTAAACTAAGTTCGAGCGAGGTTGAACTGTCAATCTTTGATGGCGCCGCGAAGGCACTTAGCCTTAAACTTAGTTCGAGCAAGGTCGAACTGTCAAACTTTGATGGCGAAGGCACTTATCCTTAAATTTAGTTCGAGCGAGGTCGAACTTGTCAAACTTTGATAGCAAAGGCACTTAGCCTTAAACTTAGTTCGAGCGAGGTCGAACTATCAATCTCTGATGGTGCCGCGAAGGCACTTAGCCTTAAAGTTAGTTCGAGCGAGGTCGAACTGTCAAACTTTGATGGCAAAGGCACTTAGACTTAAGCTTAGTTCAAGCAAGGTCGAACTGTCAAACTTTAATGGCGAAGGCACTTAGCCTGAGCCTCAGTTCGAGCGAGGCAAACTGTCAAACTTTTATGGCGAAGGCACTTAGCCTGAGTCCCAGTTCGAGCGAGGTCGAACTGTCAATCTCTGATAGTGAAGGCAAGTTTTAAACTTAGTTTGAGCTAGGTCGAACTGTCAAACTTTGACAGCGAAGGCACTTAGCCTTAAACTTAGTTCGAGCAAGGTCGAACTGTCAAACTTTGATGACGAAGGCACTTAGCCTGAGTCCCAGTTCGAGCGAGGTCGAACTATCAAACTTTGACGGCGAAGGCACTTAGCCTAAGTCCCAGGACTGTCAATCTCTGATGGCGAAGACACTTAGCCTTAAATTTAGTTCAAGCGAGGTCAAACTGTCAAACTTTGATGGCAAAGGCACTTAGCCTTAAACTTAGTTCGAGCGAGGTCGAACTATCAATCTCTAATGGCGCCGCGAAGGCACTTAGCCTTAAACTTAGTTCGAGCGAGGTCAAACTGTCAAACTTTGATAGCAAAGGCACTTAGCCTTAAACTTAGTTCGAGCGAGGTCGAACTGTCAAACTTTGATGGCAAAGGCACTTAGCCTGAGTCCCAGTTTACTCAATTTTGCTTGCATTAGGGAATATGATGTATTTCCTGGGGGATTCCCAATTTGCTTAATTTTCCTTGCATTGGAGAGTATAAGTCATTTCCTATTTGTGTATCTGGGAGAATGCTCCTGCTTCTATTCCTCTTAGAAAAATAGCTAGTTAGATCAAATAAAATCATTCGTTACCTCGATTTGATCTATTGCAAAGAAATGCTAGGAGAGCAAGCGCAATTAGCAGGAAGTGGTGACGCTGGAGTAGAGTCAAACAACTCCGAATTTCATCACCTCGTGAATGTTGTCTTTTTAATGATGATGAAGTTGAAAATGCAGTCCAATCTCATACGCCTGGACTTGAGTTGTGTCCAAAGTACTGAACAACTTTGAGCTAATGTGGTTCCTTATGCGACTGGCACAGAGAACTACACAATCCAGCTAAGCACGGTCTACTTCTGCTTGCAACCCATACCGATCTTTAAAATAGGTGGATTCTTTCCTGTTAGAACATAAAAACCCGACTCCAGGAGGACTCAAACTTGAGATCCAAATTGTAGCAAGCATTAAGAAACTACTACGTAAGTCAAGTTTGCATATCAGGATAAATTTCAGATATGGATATGTTCCTGCGGGTGTTTCAATAACTAGATGAAATTTTGCTTCAATTTAATATTAAATGTGCAGTTGTATACCCATGAACCCTGCGGTTGAACCAAAGAGCATAAACTATTCCCTAGTCATGTCATTCTTTTGCAGATATTTTCTTGCCTAGGGGATTAGTAAGTAACATTTACATGGAAATGTTCTTTCAAAAAGTTGTGACATGTGATGCATGAAGATTTTATGGGTCTTTAGCAAGCAAAAGCTGTGGTAAATGTATGTGCTGTAGAAGCTACACAAGAACTTGCTATAATCGAATTTGAAATCTAGAGGAAACTAAAATTTTAACTAGAAAATCCCCACAGACGGCGCCAAATTGTTTGACTCAAAAGTTGCTAAATACTTTTTGAGTAAATCAATCAAAAGAGATGAAGGGGTAAATCCTAATTAAAGATAATTAATTCTAGAACCGAGATGAGTAGGAAAAATAGAAAAACATAGTCAAATAGTAATGTTGACATCGATTATGATCAGATTCAATAGAATAAATAAAGATGCATTAAGTAACAAAAATATGGATAAAGGAAAAGATTCACCCGATCTTCAGTGAGACGGATCTTCTTTTATTTATTTAATAAAGATCAGTGGTAGACAAATTTGATCACGCCCAATTATGCTTTATAAAAAGGACAATGCGGTCATTGCAAATATGATCCGGTTTACAAGTCCGGAGTCGAATCCCACAGAGAACTAAGGTTTGGCTACAGCTGTTCACTATCACCAAGAAGACAAGCTTGAACAATTCCTAACTTATAGATATTTAGATTATTGGGTTTAACTAATTAACTAACAAATTAAAATAATAAATTAACAATTAACGATACTAAGGGTTAGAGAAAAGATTAAGGAGGTCTAGAGTTATGATTTCCCCTATTGTCAGAATCCTTCCCGCTATGTCTTCTATAATTTTGCCTAAGTATTCTCTACCGATCATGAGCACTCTTATTACC
>MU701189.1:137326-154411 GCA_026770625.1 Nicotiana glauca | reverse complement strand
AGCCGGCTAGACAAAGCAACAACACAAGTAGCAGTAAAGAAAGAGAGAGTTTTAAGAGTAAGAGTGTATTTTTTTTGAACTCGAGTTGTTCGTGAGTAAAGAAAAGGGAAAAGGGTATTTATAGTTTTGAAAACGAGTGAAGAATAAGGTAGTAAGTAAAGTTTTAACACAAACATGGAAACAATCACAAGTAAGAATCAATTAACACAAGACGTCCCTTTAATCAAGGGATTATTGTTCAAACGGATACTAACAGGGTCAAGATAAGGAAAGAAAATCAGTTTGTAAGCAGAATGGTTGTTGCCATAAAAGGAGCAGTAAAATCATACAATGGGTGTTTAAGTCCAAATATAGGATTGTACTTGTTTTTGGAAAGGGTTTAGTAAGGCCAAACAAGGAAAGCGAATCAATTAACCCTTGGCAGGAGAGTAAAAATCAGAATTTCACGAAAGGAAAAGTTTTGAAATCAATTACGAGTTTGAAAAAAAATCAATCACAGAAGGAACTCAGTATATACATGAATGCACAAGTAATAGACACACGAAGCCAAGCTATGGCAAAAGAACATCATATAGTAGTAGCTCAAAAGAAAACACTCGAAGCATGATAGTCAGGTTTCAGTGTTTAACAATAGAGAAGAAGATCAGAAACATGCAAAGAGTTGAGTGAAAACCATACGAGTTGCACAAATAATTTCAAAGAAATCGAATAGTCCCCAAAGAAACTAGGGTTTTCGAAAATCAATCGAGTTTAGAGGAGATAAGCAGATAAAAAAATAAACAGATTCAGAATCTCGTATAAGCCCCCAAAAATTAGGGCTTTCACTATGCTAACTCAGGTATAGAAGAAGGGTAAATCAAGCGAATATGAACAAACAGAAACTCAAACAAAATCCCAAAATTAGGGTTTTTAACATGCTAACTCAGATAAAAATAAGGTAAATCAAATGAATATTACCAAACAGACTAAGAAACTTAAACAAAATCCCAAAAAATGGGGTTTTCAACATGCTAATTCAGATAGAAAACAACATAAACAAAACACAGTAAAACATGTTGAGAATCGGAGAAGAGATTTGAAATAACTTGACATGAAACCCTAGTTAAAGAATAAAGAGTTTCTGAAAGCAAAAATTAAAGAAACTTTTAGAAAAATGCATAGAAGGTTCGCGCACGCATAGATCCGGAGCAGATCTAAAAATAAATCGAAGGAACCTCAGAGATTAGGGTTTCGTAAGAAACCCAGGTGATGAGAAAGGCTTTGGAAACCATCGATCTGAGCAGGAAAGTCGAAGGTCGAACTCGAATAGCCATGACTGGCCGGACAAAGGTTGAAGACGACCGGAGAACAGTCATCGAGCCAAGGCTAGGTCGAAACCCTTCAAGACCTGGTCATAGGACCTTAGAAACGAGCATGCCGAAGCCATGAGAGGCTAGTATATGCCTCCGATGAGCCTGAGAAGCCATAGATTAGGGTTTCAGTGAGAGGCGGCGGCTAGGGTTTGAGGTGAGTTGAGAGAGAGTTGAGAGAGGAGGGGATTCAGAGGCGGCGGTCGAGAAAAAATGAGATAGGGTTTAGGGGTTGTTTGAATTAAAAAAGGAAAGGGAAGATGGGAGCCGTTAATCTTTTAGATCAACGGCTGGGATTGAGCGGGTTAAATGGGGACCGGGTTGGGTATGACAGGAAAAGGGTATGGATCGGGTTGCAAGTGGTAATTGGGTTGGGTATTTTGGGCTCAATTTGGGGTTAATTGGGGATTAAATTGATGCTATATTTGCAATTGAAATGGCTATGTGTTAAATAGCCGATTTTCCCCCTTTAATTTATATAAAATAGTTAAAAATAATTTTAAACAAATTAAAAGCACTGATCAAATTAATAATATATAAAAATTAATTTGAAAATACTGGGAATAATTTTATAATTGTAAAATGCCATTAATCGTAATATAGGCTATAATTGCAATTGTTTGCAATTTAGCTTTAAAAATGCCAAATAAATTCGTAAAAATATGAAAAAATTACCTTAATTATATTTTGATATAAATGTGAGAATAAAGTGATTTGTTCACCAAAAATGATAATTTTGGGAATAATTATTGGATTTTGTTATATTAAAAAAGGCAATAAATTGGTTTAAAAATTATTAAAAATGCCAAAACTCTTGGGTGTGCTTATATATGCACAAATATGCTATTTTGGAAGTATTTTGGGTATAAAAATATTTAGGGAAAAAATTGGGTATCAACAGAAACACTCAAACCATTTTTGACCTTCTATGAACTGAGAATTTGATCTAAAAGCTGAAATTCAAACTTAACCTAAGAAAACTTCAATGGAATAGTATTTTTGGAGCTTTTGCTATTTTTTGAGTTTTTTTTTGAAATTTAAGATCTAGAATTAAATTTTTTTACTCTCAGCTTTCAAACTTCTGTTTTGAATTTTGAAATTCAAATTTTCAAATCTAAAAATTTGTGAACTAAGGCAGTAGAGACTGCCTTTTATAGGCAAAAGTTGGGGGCTCTTTCAGATTTCTGTTTTACCCCCTTAAGTCCCTCTTTTATTCATTTTTTGCTAGTCAGCCCCTTATTTATTGGCTTGCTAGTCAAGTTACTGCACCCATTTTCCTAAATATCAAGTTAGAACCCCATCTAGAAGGTCCTAGGGAGTTCCATGTTCAGTTATTAAAAGATTCCCTAATTAGAAAACCTATACTACCCCTGAATTGCCCCCTAAAATTACCAACATAGGTCAAAACTAACCTAGCATTTTTAACTAAGTCATGGTTAATTAACAAATCTAAAAATCATTCAGCTATAATCAAACAAAAGGCCAATTGTCAACCAGACCCCCAAAATCGAGTTAACAATCCAACTAAACATATTTCAAGCTAGAATTAATGACTAAACTAAGAATTAAAGACTACTACTGGTAATTATCAATCAAGCAGAAAGAAGAGACAATCAATAAAATAGAATCGGCTATACAATAACAATCTGTATGATCAAAAAGAAGGAAAAATACCAAAAACTTAAACAAAAGTATCTAAAATTGAGCAAATGAAATCAAGGCATACCATGAAAAATAGGCATGAATGAACTAAAAAGAAACAGAAAAATTGGGTTTAAAACTAGTTTTAATAGAAGAAAATTCAAATATCAAATGAAACGAAAAACAAAACTAGAAAACTTACCAATTTTGAACCCGGACACGACTGCCTTCCCAATTTCGATCACAAGATGATATCAATCAACCATTCTTGTCAAGAACAGTCAAATAATATCAGCTCGAGGTGAAATTGTGCCTAAAACTCGTGGAGAAATGGAGAAGAACCATGCCCGCTCAGGTTCCAGATTTTAGATTCGATATTCGAGAAGTTTGGGGAACATTTGAAGAGAGAGGGGTATGGATTCATGATGTGGGGGTGGAGGTAAACCTACGGTGTAAATTTGGTAGGGATTGGGGACGGCGTCGCCGCATACGGCGGAGGCGGCGACTAGGGTTTCACGAATTCGAGGGTTTTGGTTGGGATTTGAAACAAACCAGTCATGGATCCATGATGAGGAGAAGGAGACGAGGCTATGGTGTAATTTTGGATGCTGTTGGAGCTTCGCCGCCGCCGTGGGGCGATTTCTGGCGGCGGTTTGCGGCGGAAGACGGTGAGGTTGAGGGTTTGTGTGTGGAAGATTTTCTGAGACGGAAAGGGGGTGGGGGTACGCGTTTGGACAGTTATATGTTAAAAGATGGGAGCTTCAGGACCGTTGGATTAGATAACCTCGATGGTCCTGATTGAATCCCCCGAAACGACATCGCTTGGGTTTGCGGGGGCTGAACCGGACTGGGCTGTGATTTGGGCCTGATTTTGAAGTGGATTTGGGGAATATTTGGGCTGGGATCAAGAATTGGCCCAAAATTGGCCAGCCTGATTTTGGACTCCCTTTTTTAATTCTCCTCTTTTTTCAATTTCTTTTATTTACTTTTCTTTCTTTCTTTCTTTTCTTATTCAATTTTTTTTAGATTTTATTGAATAGAAAATTAAAATCGACAAGACCTAATTTAACTCTAAAATTGAACTAACTAATTTTTAAAAATTAAACAAATCCTAGTTTAAAAAGAAAACTTAAGGAACAATAAAAATTAAAAGTAAAAAAATGCAAAAGACTATTTTTAATTATTTTCTCTTATTTTTGTAAAGTTAATTAACTAATAAAAATGTTAAAATGAGGTCCTAAAGGCAAGTATGCTATTTTGTCTTTTTATGACTTATATCAATTAATAATGCACTCAAAAATGCAAACAAACACCAAATTAATATCCTAAAATTCAAATAATAAAAGTAAAATCCTAATTTTATGAATTCTATAGGAATAATTTAAGCGAGGCAAAAATCACGCGCTCACAGCTGCCCCTCTTTGCTTGGAGACACAAAGGGTTTTCGGGCAAAGATAAATGAGCAATCATGAGAGGATTTTGCCTGCTTGGCACTCCATGAGAAGCATTTTTGAAAATCGTATGACCGAACCTTGCTTCAGAGGTTGCCTACATATCCTTGGCTGAAAAGGAATCAGGTCAGTGTAGTTCTGGAAAGTTTGGTTGCTAGGGCTACAGGAGCTGTGATTTCACTGCTGTTGCTGCTGCTACTTCTTGCTGACCTCCTTATTACACCAAAAAGGAAAATCAAAGCTAAGCTAGCTATGCCTATCAACTATGAGTTACAAGATTCCTATCTATAAATCTCTTGAAGTTTGATCTTGAGTCTTAGCTGATTTTGCTGTGGACTTCGATCTGAATCTTGATGCTCGCAAGTTGTAGGCGTTGTTTCTTTCTGCAGCATTGAGTCAAAGCGAGATCGGCGGAGCTTATGCCTTCGATCAAATTTTGAGCAATCCGCACCTTTGTTCTCTTTCAACATTTGAGTTTATTTCTTTTTATTCTTTTCTTCTTTTCTTTATTCTGGATTGAGACTCATTCCGTCGGTCATCTCGAACCCCTGTGTCTCGATGTCAAACCTGCTTAAGACACCAAAACAAACAAACGAATGAAATTTTTCTGCCCCAGTTTTCACTAGGAAAATTTTGTGAGTTAGTTGTGACACATATCCTAGCGATAAAATCAGGATTGTGTATCTTTGGGAATGAAGCCAGGTTATGCTGGGAAATGGCCGGGTTATACCGAAAAAGAAAAAGGTCCTCGGATTATGCCGGGGAGGTCCGCGCGTTATGCCGGGATAAAAGAAAAAGTTCATTGGGTTATGCTAGGGAGATCAGCGGGTTATGTCGATAAGAAGGAAAAAATATCCTTGGGTTATACCAGGATAAAAGAGAAAGGCTCCTGGGTTATGCCAGGGAGGTCCACGGGTTATGCCGGGATTGAAAGAGAAAGGCTCCTTGGGTTATGCCAGGGAGGTCCACGGGTTATGCCGGGATTCAAAGAGAAAGGCTCCTTGGGTTATGCCAGGGAGGTCCACGGGTTATGCCAGGATTCAAAGAAAAAGGCTCCTTGGGTTATGCCGGGGAGGTCCACGGGTTATGCCGGGATTGAAAAAGAAAGGCTCCTTGGGTTATGCCAGGGAGGTCCACGGGTTATGCCGGGATTGAAAGAAAAAGGCTCCTTGGGTTATTCCAGGGAGGTCCACGGGTTATGCCGGGATTGAAAGAAAAAGGCTCCTTGGGTTATGACAGGGAGGTCCACGGGTTATGCCGGGATTGAAAGAAAAAATGGTCCTTGGGTTATGCCAGGGAGATCCACGGGTTATACCGGGATATCTAGGGAATGGGGGCCCTATGCTACCATGATTTTTTTTTCTTTTCTTTAAGGATTTTTCATTTTCACTTCTTCTTCTTCTTCTTCTTCTTCTTCTTTATTTCTTCTTCTTTTTCTTTTCTTCTTATTTTCCTTTCTTTTTATTTAGTAAAACGTATGAAAGAATTTGGGGGGAAACTTCCCTTTTGGTCGGTTCCCTGCTGTAAAGCTATTTCAGCGCTTGCACATTTCTTTTCTCTTTTGGGTTACACCTGCTTCTTGCGTGGTTGCTTTGAATTACGCTTGTTTTAACTTTCAAACAAAGAACAATTTGTTAGTTTGAAAGGTGGTTGGTTTTGTGGCCTTGATCATCTCAATTGCTTGATCCCGACCCAGTTCCCGTTGAGAACTTTGTTGCTTGCTGGTTTTGAGGGTGAATCTCTTTTCAAATCGAAAGGACTCAACTTTTAGGATTTCATGATGACTCAGCCCGTGTGGGCTCTGGCCTTTTCACTTTATTATACTCTTAGAACCTTTGTCCCTGATCTTCTTTCTTCTTTAATATCTTTTGTTTTAAAACATCCATATTCATGGTCATTCAGGATTGGTCTGACGCACCCGCTGAGGCTGGGTATTTTCTTTGGCTTTTGTCAAGCGGAGCCCTATAAAACTAGTCCTGTTACCTTTTCTCTGTAATAGTCTCGGAATCAGAATTAAACCAAAAGAGATTCAAAGAAGTATTCAAAAGGCAAGAATATGAGTTTAAATAAAAGCGTCCCTTTCGGGGAAAAAGAAGGACTTATCTGGGGGTGCATGCTGGCTTCAAATGGACATGACATGCGTCTTGGACTGGATGCCCGACCCACCCAAACTTTCCAGCTTCTTGTGAACCAATTGATCCGTATTTCAAAACCAAGGAACCTTGCCAGGACTCTTTTAGTGATGAGATGTCTTCTTTTCGGCCAACAGCACCCTTTGCGGGTTTTTGCTAATCGACCTCTCTCATTTCTCTTCTCACCGTCGCCTGATAGTGCTCTTTACGAGTTTTCACCAAACGGACTCTCTCATTTTCAAATTTTCTACTCACCATCGCCTTATGGTGCCCGAAGGTTTTCACCGATAAGACTCTCATTTTATTTCTCTCAATTTGGACTATATCAGATTCCAACCATGTTGTTTTTCACTTCCCATGACTTTGCCAAAATATCAGAAGGACTTGGACAAGATTTTGGGTGAAAAGAATTTTGGACGGAAGTACAACTTTGGAACTATTTTGGTGGACTCATAGTCGAAACAATATATCATATGCCCCAGTTTCAACTTTTGTGGGAATTGAGATTTTTGTTTTGGTGTGACTGAACCCCAGAGAGAGGCTGCCTACGTATCCTTTTGGAATCAAGTCAAACGTAGTTCAGAAAAACTTTGTTCTTGTTGTTTTTGTTTTTGTTTTGTTTGTTTTTGTTTTTCTTTTCTTTTTCTTTTCATCTTTTCTTTTTCTTTTCTTTTCTTTTTTCATATTTTCCTTTTCTTTTCTTTTTATTTTTTCTTTTCATCATATTTTCTTTTTCTTTTCTTTTTTTCATATTTTTTTTCGATAATACTTCTGGGTTCCAAAAAGGGTAGCCAAAAAAGAGTAACCGACTCAAATGGGTTTGCGAAGGGTTGATAACGTTTGTATAGAGGGAAGGAAAGCCTTCGTCATCTCAATTGCACAAAAACCATTACCGCAGAGAGCCTAGATATAGTACCTTTTTACTACATCCATATTCACAGCTGTTTCAGGATCATTTCCTTCGATATCTCCCAAATACAATGCTCCTCTCGGCAATATTTTCCAGATGATGTATGGACCCTTCCAATTAGGAGCAAATTTTCCTTTTGCTTCCTGGTGATGAGGGAGAATGCGTCTTAACACAAGTTGTCCCACTTCAAAATTCCCGGGACGCACCTTCTTGTTGTAAGCGCGGGCCATTCTTTATTGGTACAACTGCCCGGATGTGCCCTGAGTACAGCATACTCTTTTGTTATAATGTATGGACCTCTCCTACCCGCGAACCAATTTTCCTTCAATTGTTCCAATTCTTTGTTTTATTTCCCCAAGGTTACCTTCTTTGAATTTCGACTCTTGATTTCGAAATCTGACAGCATTTAGGGATCTAGGCATGAAGTTCGTAAGCATGTCATGTTATTTAAAGCTGCATTATTAGAGCTAAAGAGAAGAAATGAAGGAGAAAAAATAGCAAAATCAGAAAGAATAAAGAAAAATGAACGATTAAATATTGATTTCATTTCATGGAATTTTGAAGATAATAGGGTTCACATTCGGGAATTTAAAGACAAGAAACTACAGGAAACATCCGAGTTACACCCTGGAATAACTCGGGATGCAGAAAAAGTAGCAGGACGGGTCTACCGGGACTCCTGCCTGATCGGGAATGGCGTAGCCTTCCAGTTTTGAAGCTTGGCGCTTGGTCCCATGTATAACACCTCAGCGGTGCTAGTGCCCTCTCCCGGCTGGACCATGTGGGTTTCGTAGAGCATTTTCCTCATTGCCCCACGTATTTCCTCAATTTCTTCAGCCGTGAAAACCTCATCATCTTCCTCTTTACTGTACTTAGGCTTGACAAAAGTTTCATACAAATGTACCACCTCATAATCGGCCATTTTCATTTTTTGAAAGAACACTTCTGCTTCCTCAGCACTCACAGGCTTCTTAGGCAGGAAATGTCTTCTGGTGGCATTGTTTACCTCCTCTACATTTGAATATTTCTCAACAGGGGGGTTTTCTAGTAGCACTCCCAAGATCTCTTTACCCTTGTACGTAACCACCGTTAGATGATAATTCCATGGTACCGCAGCAAGGTTCACCATAGGCTTCTGTGGTACGCGTCCAATAACAACTGGCTCACTCAGCCGAGGTGGTTTGATTGTCCCCCGCACCACATAGGCTTGTCTGGGTATGTACATTTGTTTTCCTCTTTTTAATTCAAATTTCTTTGGAGTTCTCACAACCAGTTGCTTTCTAGGCGGCCCTGTGGGGCATAGAGAATTCCATTTTTGGGAGGTATCGCCACTATTCTTGTGTCAGCTTTCTTTTCCGGTTATGTATTGGTGATTTTTCTCTTCTTCTCCCCTTTCTCTTGCTTTAGGGCCACCTTTGGCTTTCTTTCTGCATCAGCAATAACAATCATGGCTTTTAAGGCCGGATCGAACTCTTTATCCTCACAGATCATTCCAATCACAGGTCCATTATTGTGGGCTGGCAAAGGATTGTTGGTCACATTTGGGACCTCCTCGTTCCTTAACACTATCTTCCCCTACTCTATCAAGTCTTCCACGGCTCTTTTCAATGTCCAACAGTTTTATGTATCATGCCCCTCAGCTCCTGAATGATAGGAACATCGGACGCCTCGCTGATAGGATGGTGATTCTGGGTTTTGCCTGTTTGGAGGTATGGGCTGTAGCAAATTCATTTGAACAAGCTTCAGGAACATACTGGAATACGGTTCACCAATTGGTGTAAAGTTTGGTCTCCTGGGTGATTCCCGAGGACGGAAGTTATTCTGCGGAGGTTGAGGATTATAGTGGTTCTGGTGGGGAGGCTGATTTCTTGGGAATGGAGGTTGATTTCTATTGGCATATGGCTGCAGCCGGCCGAAGGGTTGAGCGTTCATGACCGCATAAGGTGGAGGAACATAAGCCATATCGTGATGAGGGTAGTAATGTTGAGGGTTTATTTCGGAAAACACAGGTCTAGGAGCCCGGCATCTTCTGTCCCCTGATGCTGCCATAACCGTTTCCGCTTTCTTTTTACCTTTGGACATTCCTCAAGACCCGCCTTGGATGGCTTGGGAGGTTGCTCTGATGGCCGACTGACTCAAAATCCTGCCGGTTTTCAGACCATTTTCTACCATTTCCCCGATCTTAATCGCCTCTGGAAAAGGTTTGCCCATGGCCGACATCATGTTCTGGAAGTAATTTGCTTCCTGGGCCTGAAGAAAGATAGTGACCATTTCTACTTCATCCATGGGAGGTTTCACCCTCGATGCATGTTCGTGCCACTTAATAGCATATTCTCTGAAACTTTCCGAGGGTTTCTTCTTCAAATTTGCCAAGGAGTTTTGTCCGGCGCGATGTCGATGTTGTATTGAAATTGCCTTATAAAATCTCTGGCAAGATCTTCCCAAATGTGCCATCGTGAGACGTCTTGGTCCATATACCACTCTGATGCAATGCCTACGAAGCTTTCTCCGAAGTAAGCCATCAATAACTCTTCTTTTCCGCCGACCCTGTGCGACTAATTACAATACTTTTCCAAGTGAGCAGTGGGATCGCCATGCCCATCATACTTTTCGAACTTTGGCGTTTTAAATCCCATGGGTAGGTGCACATGAGGGAACATGCACAGATCAGTATAAGAAACACTTTTCTACCCGCTTAAACCTTGCATGTTCTTTAAGCTCTGCTCAAGGCTCCTCATTCTTTTTGCCATCTCATCTTGTTCAGGAGCTTTGGTTGTTTTATCTTGCCCTTGTGTAAGCTCAAATGGTGGTGGCTGAGGGTAAGTGTATGTGGGATATTATAGCGGATCTGCTTGAAAGATGGGATTTTGGAAGGTGAAGACCGAGGGATCAAAAACGGGCCTAGGTAGTGAAGGTTGTGTGGTGGCGGAGCATGGTGGAGCAGTAAAAATATTGGGAGTTGCTCCTAATGTGAACAGCTGGGGGCGTACCTCAGAAGGTGTTCCTATAAAGTGAGCAGATAGGGTATTCGGGTGACTGATGGGGATGTTAGAAGTACCCATAGTTCTCGGGAACAATTCAGGAAAGCCAGGGATAACACTTGGAGGCTTCCTGCCATTAGTCCATGCGTCCAACATCTCCATCACTCGGAGACGTAATATTCAGTTTTCTTCAACTATGGCAAACTCGGAGGCCGGGATCCCTGAGATGGGGCTGTCTTCAATGATGAGAACTGGTGGCAAAGTCATTTCAGACGACATTTCTGTACTTCCTTTTGATCTAGTAAAATATCGATGCGATGCCAATTTACCAAAAACCAACCACCGTTTCTAAAAACCTAAGCTGGAAATTTGACAGCAACCACAGTTAGTTTGAGACAAGTAACAGATAGGTAACCGCACATTGGGTGTGATGCACCTATACAGTTAAATGAGTGTCTACATGTTTGCCACGGTTGCATACGTCATCCCGGCTTTTCTTCCTGTTTCTTTTCTTTTGATTTCTTTTTGCTTTCTTTTCCTTTTCTTTATGGTTTTCTCTCATTTTAATTTTTCTTTCCTCTCCATTTTTCTTTTCTTTCTGGCCTTTCTCTTTTGTGTTTCTTTTCCACTCTGTTTTTCCTTTTATTTCCTTCCCTCTTATTTCTTTTTTCTTTTTTGTTTCTTAGGGTTACAGTCAAATCTTATGAAGATTGCCTACGTATCATGACCCCGCATAAATCAGACCAATCGTAGTTCTTGCAAATAAATGCAAAATATAAGGAAATAAATTTTGGGATCTTTCAATTTTTCATTAATAAAACTTTGATTACAAAGATGCTAGACTATTTTTTTTTCTTAAAAAGGAAAATTACAAAACAGACTTAAAATAACAAAAACAGACTCGATAACTAGGAATACATCAAAACTTCAAATCCTGGGGCCCGCGGGGCATCATTCGGCATCGCCGCGCGCCTACGTGCAAGACCCCTCTGTAACTGCTCCAAATCATTCATAACCTGACGAACAAATATCATCACTGTAGCAAAAAACGTGGTACGACCCATTCTTTCACCGGCTTGACATTTCATGACAATATAATCTGCAATGCCTCTAATTCTTTCCCTGATCCGGCCCTTTTCCTGGGGCAGTCGACTTATCTGCTGGTTGCGAGCCTCTAACACCTGGGCGTCGTGGAAGTGATGGTCTTGCAACAGATTTATTTATTTCTCCATCTCGGCGATTAGCCTATAGCATTGTTCCCTCTCAACCTGAAATTCTTTGTCCTGCCGGGCTTCCTTATCTTCAAGGGTGTTTATTTTTCTTTTCAGATTAGCAATGGTTCCCTCATAATTTCTTTTCATTTGTTGCACAAATTGGGCTCTTTCCTCTGTCTTCTTTGCTCATTGTGCCCGAATTTTTGCCATATTCCCTTCAGATTTCTCCAACTCTTCCTGGCACTCTATGACTTGCTTCTTCAGCCCTTTTATCAACCTCTCATCGAACCGACTTCTTTCTTGATTTTTAGCAGCTATTTTCATTTGTTGGATTTGAGCCTTGAGAGCTTCATTCTCTTGGGTCAGTTTCTTTTTATCACCTTCATCAGCCGCAGCTTGCACACTCTTTTCAAATTGAAGATCTCGGACCTGTTGCTCCAGTTCCCCTATTCCGGCCCGGTATTCCTTTTCCTTGGCTAGCCAATCCCATTGCAACTGGGCCCCGTCAGTGAATTGTTGTACATGTGGCCTTTTGGCGGGTCTCTCAGGAATTTGAAATCTTTTGCCAAACCAGGTCAAGTATTTGGGGTCCACTTCGCCTCTAGCCTGATCCTGTACTATAGTTTTACTCTCAAGGAACCTGCACTCATTCAATATTTGTCAGATTTTTCCTTCCGGAAATGCAGCTTTTGGGCCTAACTCAATGATTTGTTCGCTCAGGTCTTCGTCATTGTGGACGGTTTGAAATCTTCCTAGCTGCCGCAGGACTCGGTAGAGAGCGTAGGGTTGGATGCTTCGAATGCCCATCAAAAGAATATAAGGTAGTTATGCCGATGTGTACACAACCTCAGTAGCGGGAAGCCATCCGAAAGCTCATTCAACTTTATCCGCAGTCAAAGATCTCAAGCATGACAACCAAGCTTCAGTGCCCTCGGGGAACTCAATACCTGTTACCCGGGTTCCAAACTCCTCAATACAACTTAGCCCGATTAAACAATAGTTCATATATCCCGTGCGATGACAAAAGTGCTCCTGTATCCATAGCTGTAGCAACAGATTACAACCCTAAAAGAATTTTACACCCTCTCGGCATATGGTGAAAGCTCGATACATTTCTGCCACAATAAGGGGAACTACCATGCTGTTAGACTTCTTTATTGCAACATCCAACATTCCTACAAGGCCAATATCTATGTGACCGTCTTTTCATGGACAGATCACAACCCCCGGAAAAGCTACCATGAAAGCCAATTCCCGCCGGGCCTCCCATTTATCTTTGTTTCCTGTGTGTGTCAAACCGGTATTGGGCTCGTCAAAACCTTTCGGGTTGCCATATCGGTGGTATAAGAAATGAAGTGTGCAACACCCTTATGATAGATGCTTATCTTGAATGTCCCGACTAATGCTCAACAAATCCAAGAATCTGTGGAGGGTTACCGGTCTCGGTGCTAATGGATATCTACTCCCGAGGTTCCCGTTGAGACTCGCATATCCCGCAATCTCCTCTAGTGTGGGTCCCAGAATGGTATCAGTGCTTCAATAATATCCGCTCTTGGTTTAATGTTCAACAGTCCGACGAGGCCACCAAAAACCTTGACCACTATTTCTCTGCTACCTTTTCCCAAGTCATTCCACCACATGTGAAGCTTCAAAGGGATCTCACTCAGGACTGAGAAGGGTTCAATGTCAGTGGTATTCATCCTGCACATTTATTTAAAGAGGATTTAATGACTTATTTTGACCTAAAAGAGAAAAATGGCTATTTTTGCAAAAGTTTCATTTAGGAAAATCAAAGACTTGGTTTTGCAGATACGGCCTTTCAGCACTTCTGGGAGAAATATTTGAAGGCTGTGCTCGCAAACCATTTAAATAACTCAGGGTGGCTGTTCTTGCAAAACAGCCTTCCGGCGCCCTTTTGGGCACATTCGGCTTATTTTAACAACAATGGCATCACCCGACTTATTTATGACGAAAATTAAAAATTTGGCACTTTTTTGCTATTTTTTCAATAGGGAGGTTGGACCTGATGAGGGTTGCCTACGTATCTCACATCCGGTGAGAATCAAACCAGCGTAGTTCGAGAAAAATGTTTTGTCAAAACCAAATATTTGTTACAACATCTCTTTTTTCTATTTTCTTTTTTTCTTTTCTTTTCAAAAATCCGGCAGCATTTCGGTACTATTTGGGCATTGGTTTTTTCAAAACAAGCGGTTATCCTCACTTAGTCCTAACATTGCTATTTTCTCAATTTTCTCTCATTATATACAGGCCGGTCAACATGGAAAGGTGAGAAAATAAATGCGCAAGTAGCACGTAAAATGCATTAGGATGGTCTTTTCATTTCAGGTCACCTGTCCTAGACGGACCCAACCCCTGTGTTGAGTCCCCTAAGTCAAATGCATAAGATCCAAACAAACATTCCTACTAGGGATCCGGCATGAGGTTTTTTTCTTCTAGGTTTAAACCCTAGGTTTATTGGTCTGGACCTGGCTTACCTGGGCGGACAACTCGAGCAGAGGGGAAGGCAACGTACCGGGGATACAGAAGCTCCGCCAGCTTAGCAACTTATCCAAACCTCGTTCTAAATGGGAAAAGACTCTAAACAGAAGAGAAGCTACACGAAGTGCTCCCTTCTCCATGATGTAGAAGACTCAGAGAGAGGAAGGGATTCGTAACAATTTATATATACAATTCAACAAATATCAAAGCGGTAAGACATTTAGCACATATAGCATGGATCATGTAGGAAAATCAGATAAAGCCAGATATAACGGCTATTCTAAGCTCGAATTCTTGAACCCTAAATCGAAATTCTAGGTTCGTTTCCCCAGCAGAGTTGCTAGAGCTGTCATACCTCCTTTTTTACACACCTACCCCGAAGGATAATGTATAAGGGACTTTTTCCATTTAAAGTGACATTATTCAAAATGGGATTATTTATTCAATTCAGAGTCGCCACTTGGGATAGGTTTGGCTTTTGGTGTCCCAAGTCACCTGTTTAAATTGAATCCCAAATCGAGGAAAATTTTGACTTCCCGAATGGAGTCTGCGAACCCGAAATTCTAAGTAAGGAATTCTGTTGACCCGAGGGAAGGTGTTAGGCACCACCGGATCCCGTGGTTCTAGCACGGTCGCTTAAACTATTATAATTGGCTAAAAATCTGATTTTAATACATGTCACCCTATAGTGAAATTTTTAAAATTATTTACCGCTTTTAATTAATTTTAGGAAATTGAACGTCGTTTAAAATATGTTTTCGGATCACGTCACATGAAATGCACCCGGATCCTCGGCACATTTTATTCAATGTATTGGAATTTGGATTTGGGTCAGATGAAATGCACACCCGAGTCTAGGAAGGTAAAAATTATTAAAGAACGCGCCTAAAGTGACTAACGTGTTATTAACTTTGCGGGAGGCCATGAAAATTCGCTAAATGGCATGTCCTAAGTTCTAAATATTTTAATATGAGTATTTAAAGAGGGCCACACAATTTCTGAGTTTTTGTTTGGCGCGGCGCACCTCGTTTTATATTTAAAGGCCAATCTAAAGGAACTATGATTTTCTATTAAGTATTGTCTATAAAAGGGCCTTAATTAATTAGCATTATTAATTACTATCATTAAAAGCAATCAAGGAAGTTGGACCTCAAGTTCAAGTTCACACTTGAACAAGAGGAAAACCTCTTAATTCAAATGTGCTACTTAACTTGGATGGCCCAAAACTCGTGTTATAAAATTAATCCCACAAACTTAATACGAATTCAATCCTTCAGCATTTTTGGGCTTCAAAATCAGCCCAGGAAGAAGGAAAATACGGTGGCTTTTATAAGAGCTTGCCCAGCGTTGGGCTTCTGATTATGACATTAGGCCCAGTTATCATTTAAACATAAGGACCTTGTTACCTTGGCTCATGACTGAGCCCATGAAGTTAGTTTCTAGGCCTGTCAACTATTTTGTAAAACCAGTGTACCACTTATTCAAATCAAGTACTATTATGCAAATATTTCTTGCTTGTCATTGGCTAACTAATATGATTAACCTGGAATCTAATAGCTAGTTAATTGCAAAACTATACACCTTAAACAAGCTCAGCACTGATCTGGACACTGGCACCAGTGCTGAAACTCATTAATGTGCCATTTTTAACCATGGCTATCGAATTGAATTGTGAACCTCCAAACTGACATACAACACATGTGTAAAGTATCCTATTGTCTTACGATTTGCAAAATATAACTAAAATCCTGTGAGTTGCAATTTTAACAGGCATGCGATGGACAAATGAAATAACCAGCCCTTTCCTTTTAAGCTACAAGACAAGTTCAAACTAACATGAAAATTTAAGGGTGAAACTAACTATACTCGAATGTCATATTTGTATAATTCTGAAATAAACAGTCCGATTATTACACACAATGCAATGTCTAATCTATAGGGATCTCTTATACACATAATTTCAGAAAGGAGAAACCTAATTACTACCTATAATTCTGTGACTAAGCATGATATACACAAGGACAGTGAAATAAAGCTTGAATGCATCCTTTATTCAAAGTACTGCAAATTCGTTATATTTTCAGCAGTGGATCATCAGTTATAAGCCAAGGAAATACCTGGAAACTGGAATAGAAACGAAGAGAGGAAGGGTCAGTCAAGTAGAAACGGCGGAGGCGGCGGCTAGGGTTTCACGGATTTGAGGGTTTTGGTTGGGATTTGAAAGAAATCAGTCATGGATACATGATGAGGAGAAGGGGACGAGGCTATGGTGTAATTTTGGGGGCTGTTGGAGCTTCGCCGCTGCCGTGGGGCAATTTGCGGTGGAAGATGGTGAGGTTGAGAGTTTGTGTGTGGAAGATGTTCTGAGACGGAAAAGGGGGGAGGGGGGTACGCGTTTGGACAGTTATATGTTAAAAGATGGGGGCTTCATGTCACCACCCCAAACCCGGTCGTGATGGCGCCCAACCCAACGGCTAGGCAAGCCCGACCAAATATACTCTCAACCCGAGCTTAGAGCTCAAAATCATTTATTTTAGAAAACCTTAATAGATATAAACCAATTATACTGATAGTTATAAAAATATACCAAAAATCTCACAGAACAACATAACTTCCCAAAGACCTGGGGTCAGGAGTTAAGAGCCTCTACCAGAGCAGCATAACAATGCTGAAAAATCTACATAATCTGAATATACGCGGAATAATCAAACAACAGGGAAAAAGGAGGGAAGAGTCGCGTCCTGCGGACGCCAGGCAGCTACCTCGACCACTCCAATAACACTTCGAAGCAACAATTAGCTCAGCTAAGCTTCCAAGTACCTGAATCTGCACACATGGTGCAGGGAGTCGAGTGAGTACTTCCAACTCAGCGGTAATAAAAGTAAATAATGCTGAGGAAAAGAAAACC
>MU701189.1:86952-121732 GCA_026770625.1 Nicotiana glauca | reverse complement strand
ATAAATTGATTGGATAAAAGTTACATGGGTCCTTGTATGGTTTTTCTTTTCTTTAAAAACTATTTAAAAAAATAATTCATGTATATTTTGGTATTAATTTTTTATGGGGATCTGATAGATCAACCTGTTCCAAACTGAGAAGTTGGTCAGTAGCTCTCTTTATTTGATTGAACAACACATCTAAAATGCTTTTTGTCCTTGAAATTTGTATATTACACATAGGCAGCAGCTATGTACTGACCAAATTCCTAGTTTTGCATATAATCTTAATCAAAGGGACAGAGAAAAGATAAAAAGTGTTTTCTCAATCTGAACACTCAATAGTCAATCCTCCTCCTCCTCACATATATCTAGACCCCACAAGCAATGAAGCAAATGTTGAATATTCCAGTTGAAATTTAAAAAAAAAAATTATTTACAAAAGTTTCAGTAATTTTTACCTAGGGAAACTCATGTTCAAGCACTACTTTAATACTAAGTATTATAGTACCCCGTTTCTAGTTTACGTGAATCTATTTCTTTTTGGTACGTACAAAAAAGAATGAATCTTTTTCTAAATTTGGTGACAATTTAGATTAAAGTTACAACTTTATCCTTAATAAGAAACTTTTATAACCATACAAATACTTTGGTCCCCATCTGAATTTATTTAGGATCACAAATTTCAAAAGTCTTTATTTTTTTTCTTAAACTTCGTGCTCAATTAAATAAGTTCACATAAATTGAAACGGAGGGGGAGGGAGTACTATTTTTTAACTTCAATATTCTTTTTTTATTGTCCTCGATCCTACACAGAAACATGCATATAAACACTACATAGTATATTGCTCCCTTTGTGAATCAAGTTGCATATGCATTTTGAAAAAAACTATTCTTGGATTTTTCCCCTAGCAAAGCATCAACTTTTTTTTCCTTTTTCCATACTTTAAAATGACTACATGCAAACAATTTTTTTCCACCAATAATTGTGTGTGGTTTCAAAAAAAGTTGCTACATCTTTTTTCTTTATCTAAATTAACATTGTCGAAAGGATCTCTCTACTATGAAATCCTTAAAGGAAGATTTGTTTAGTCTTAGTATCATCATCTCATGTCATATAATCCAACTCCAAAAAAGAAAATCCGTCATATAAGTGGAAATAGTGATTTTTCACATGATTACATATCAAAACTCAAAGATATTATTGTAGTGCTTCTAAAGACTTAAAGATATAGTAATGAGTAGTGTATATATCAAATGACATGATCTAATACCTAATGGAAAAAATTAAATAGGATATCATCTCACTCTCTGCAGCTTCTTGCATTTCCCTTAATATGACCTAATAATACTTTTTTAATGCAATTATCCTAGTGGGAAAATTCGTCATTTCTTTTTGTAACATGAAAAGGAAAGTAATTATGGAGTACTTGCCGTTTAGTAGCCTTAAGTTATATATAGTGCCAGTATAATGATCCCTAAAGTAATATACTACAACAGATTAAATTAAGATTTTTAAAGTTCCACTACTTTTTCTTTCATTAGCTGAGGGTCTATTGGAAACAGTCTTTCTATCTTTCGAGCCTAGCTCTGTATATCCTACCCTCCTTATACCTTACTTGTGAGAATCCATTGGGTTGTCGTTGTTATTGTTGTTGTCGTTGTTATTGTTGTTGTTTACTTACTAGCTTTTATTCTTCTCCCTCCCTTTCTTGTTTCTTTTCTGTATTTGCAACAGATGCATATGTGGGGGCATGGATCACAATATAGGAAAGGACCAGAATCTTTAAGAGGAGCACAACCAACAGCAATGCTTAGGCTTCCTTGCTTTTGTTGTGCAGCAGGTTGTAGGAACAACATTGATCATCCAAGAGCTAAGCCTCTAAAAGACTTTAGAACCCTTCAAACTCATTACAAAAGGAAACATGGAATTAAACCATTTATGTGTAGGAAATGTGGCAAAGCATTTGCAGTGAGAGGTGATTGGAGAACTCATGAAAAGAATTGTGGGAAGCTTTGGTATTGCACTTGTGGATCAGATTTTAAACATGAAAGATCACTTAAAGATCATACTAAAGCATTTGGAAATGGACATGCAGCTTATGGTATTTGATTGTTTAGAAGAAGAAGATGATAATGATCATGATCCTTCAAACTGACAAAACGTTTACACTAGATACTTTGTGTATCCGACTGTCCTTTTTCTTTAATTTCTTGATATGAAAGTGAAGCCGGTAGCAAGATCCAGAGACGTTTAAGTCTAGTTCCAATTTGGATATAAAAGTCAAGTTCAATCATCGAAAGTGATTGAGGGGGTTTGGAAAATTAGGGTTTTTGGGGGGTTTCGGGTTTGGGGGGGGGGGGGTTGGTTTCTTTCGTTGTTTCTATTGCACTTCTAGCCTTGACTTTCACTTAGTTTTGCAACTTTAATCTACCTTAAAGGGAAATATTGTTGCAATCAACAGTAAGCTCTCTCTAATGTTGATGTTTTGACCATATGGGGTAGGTGAATGAGTGAATTAATTAATTGACATCTTTGTTTGACCTAAAGAGGGAATTCAACGTGCATTCTGATTATATATAAGAATTGTGCTTCACCTTTTCATTGATAATAACACTGTAAATTGCAAGAGAAACCCTCTAAAACTCTCGAATATATTCTCTTCTTAATCTTAAAGATTTTAAGAAAAGTAGCTTTACCATGATAAGTTTGTTAACCATAGTAAAAATTAGTGTCATTTTATGGCTAGAAATGAGATCTTAACAAATCACTTCTCGTACTCAAGACACAGGCACTAACAACTTCTGGTTGATTGTGGTGCATGCCAGAAGTAAGGCCAACAAGAGGAAGAAGCTATGGAATAAGTTCAAGTTAGTTAGCAGACAAGTCAAGGGGCCATGGTCTATAGTTGGTGACTTCAACTCTATTATGACTACCGAAGAAAACTTAGGAGGAATTCCACACGGCCTTAGCAAAAGCATAGACTTTATAACTTGCATGGAAGATTGAGGCATGTCTGATGCTGGATTCATTGGCAAACCTTTTACCTGGTGCAACGGTAGAAGGAGAGATAGAAGGGTAAGCAAAAGACAAGATAGAGCACTGATCAATGAGGGTTGGGATGTTCACTTCAATCAGAATAGATCATCTCTCCAGAACAGGGTCTAATCATAAGATTCGCCTTATGAAATACAACAATGACAGTCAAGAAGTTATCAAGTGCTTTAAGTTTTTGACCTTTTGGGCTGATCAAAAACACATTCTTCCATTAGTTAAAAGGTGCTAGAACATAAGCATTTGTAACGATCCGGCTGGTTGTTTCGTGAGTTATAACCCCGTTTCACCCATTTTTGCTTCATTTTGTGGTCTTCAACTATATTTCATCATATCGTGTTAGTTGGTTCGGGTCCGGAGTAGTTTTGAAGTAAATTGAGACACTTAGTCTCTATTGTAGAGGCTTAAGTTAGGAAAGTTGACTGGATATTGACTTATATGTAAACGACCTCGGATTTGAATTTGATGGTTCTGTTAGCTCCGTTAGGTGATTTTGGACCTTAGAGCACGTCCGGAATATGATTTGAAGGTCTGTGGTAGAATTAAGCATGAATTGGCAAAAGTTGGAAATTTGGCGATTTTGTTTGGCAGTGAAAAATTTGATATCGGGGTCGGAATGGAATTTCGGAAGTTGAAGAAAGTTCATAGTGTCATTTGTGAAGTATGTGCAAAATTATCATTCGGGCATGATTTGATAGGTGTCGGCGTTGTTTGTGAAATTTTGGAAATTTAAATGTTCTTAGGCTTGAATCCGAGGGTAATTTGGCATTTTGATGTTGTCAATGATTCGAAGGTTCGACTAAGTTTGCATGATGTTATGGGATGTGTAGGTATGTTTAGTTGAGGTCCCGAGGGCCTCATGTGAGTTTTGAGTGGTTAACGGATCATGTCTTGGCCTTAGAAATTGGCAGATTTCCTGGTATTTTGTTGTAGAGATTTTCTTCGTCGTTTTCGCGAGGAGGCCACCGCATTCTCGAAGGGTTAAGGTGAGCTGATGAAGTTTTTCTCTTCACGTTCCCGAAGAAGGGGATGCGTTTGTGAAGTTTCAAGGGTGGAGTTTAACGCAAGCGCGAGAGTAGTATCGCGTTCGCGAAGAAGAAAAGAGGCATCTAAGGACCCCAGGTCCATTGTTCTATGCATTCTCGAGGTGACGGTCGCGTTCGCGAAGGTTGAGCTGGCAAGGCATCGTATTCGTGAGGAGCGTGCCACATTCGCGAAGAGTAAAGTGAGGAGGCAGTAGAGTTGTTCATCACGAACGCGAAAGGGTGGCCGAGTTCACAAAGAGTAAAATCTTGGCAGCCAGTGTTATATTCAAAATCGAGGGTTTAAGCCCATTTTTCATATTTTGTGCTAGAGACCACGGATTTGGGAGATTATTTAAGGCATTTTCATGGAGTTGATTGGGGTAAGTGTTCTTCATTTGATTTTGGTTAAATTTCATAATTGTATCTTGATTTTCATCATCTAAATTGGGAATTGGGGTGTAAAATTGGAGGGGGGTGTGGTAGAGAATTGGAGAGATAATTTTGGATATTTTATTGGCCATTTTATGTCGGACATGAATTTGGTATGGATACACTCGTAAATGAATGGGCCTTCTATTTTTATGATTTTTGTCAGATTCTGAGACGTGAGTCCGGGGGTTAGGTTTAAGCTAATTTTGGGATTTTTGTCCAAATTGATAATTTTTCTTGTGGAATTCATTCCATTAGCACATATATATGGTATTGTACTAATTGTGAATATATTCGGAGCATTTGGAGGCCGAGTCGAGGCGCAAGAGCATCACAGAGTAGAGATTTAATCGATTTGAGGTAAGTAACGATTGTAAATCTAGACCTAAGGGTATGAAACCCCAGAATTTGTGCCATGTGACTATTCTGAGGTTCGCACATGCTAGGTGACGAGCGTTTTAGAAATTGGAAATTGTGACTTGGTCTGTCCAGTATCTACTGTAAAGTTGAATAATTTGAAGAAATTACATGTCTCTCACTTTTTTTAGAAAGAATTTTTGTAAATCAAGCAGGATGCCGTGTTTAGGCCTTATGCAGTGTTATTTGGACCTTAGAGGTCTTTTACTGCTATCCTCTCATTGGTTTTGATTGGAAATCTATACTCATTTATGTTATACTTATAGATTTCATAACTCAATCTTTATTACTTTGTTTTGATGCATATAAATATTATTTTGGGTTGAGTAACCTGTTTTTACTGAGAGCCCGAATGGCTTGACATGTTTATCACTGAGTGAGTCCGAGGACCCGATTTTTTAGGATATTATGGGATCGGATTGCATGCCGCAGTAAGAGCAGGTACCTACTGAGTGCGAGTGTCGAGTACTGAGTGACTGGGAGGCATAAGTGATAGTGGGTATGCCCGAGGAACTTTGTACGAGTGATTGTGAGGTTTACCCGAGGGACTGCATATGCGTGATGTTTTGCTCGATGGGCGGTTTATGATTTCATCATTTTGCTCACCTTTGCATTGAGCCTTTGTTTGAAAATATCTTTAACTGATTTTTTTTACCAGAACTGGTTTAGACAAGATGATTTGATTCAAACCCTGATTTTAAAAGCATGTTGTATTTTACAGAGCTTTCATGATATGAACTTTAAATACTTTATTGTTCGTCACTATTGCTTAGCCTTTATTTACTATTGTTACTTACTGAGTTGGCATACTCACGTTACTCCTTGCACCTTATGTGCAGATCCAGGCGTATCAGGACCCGGTAGCGGCTATTGACTATTCCAATTGTAGATTTTCTCGGAGATAGCAAGGCAACTGCTGGTGATTGCAACCCTGCTCTTCTCCCATCTATCTTCCTATAGTTGTTTGTGGTTATTTTCCAGACTGTGTTAGTCTCAGTATTTTCGGACAAATTATAGTAGATGCTCATGACTGGTGACACCCTGATGTCTGGCTTTTCTTTTCGCACTTTCGTTATTTGGAATTACTTTATAAAATTTTAATATTAAATAGCTTGAATTTATCTTTGAAATGAAATATCTTGTTGTTTTTGGTAAAAAATCGGCTTGTCGAATACCATGATAGGCGCCATCACGACGTGGTAGTTTGGGTCGTAACAAGTTGGTATCAGAGCCTAGATTACATAGGTCTCGTGAGTCATGAGCAAGTTTAGTAGAATCTTGCTAATCGGTATGGTGATGTCTGTACTTATCTTCGAGAGGCTGCAAAACCTTTAGGAAAACTTCACTTTCTTGAATTCTTGTCGTGCGAATCTGTTGATTCTGGTAACTAAACTTCTATTATTCTATTCTCTCACAGGTGATGAGGATACGTGCTACCGGGCAGGACGGACGGCCACTAGTACCATCAATTGGGGTTGCGAGAGGCCGAGGTTGCGATCGAGGCCATGGTAGGGGCAGGGGTATAGCCCGCATATCAACTAGGGAAGCACATACATATCACCCAGTTTATGATTAGGTCCCAGTTATGGATGCACCAGCATGGCCAGTTCAGGCGCCGGTTGTGCCGATTGTTATCCCAAGTCTTCAGGAGACCTTAGCTCAAATTCTGACTGTGTGCACCAGTCTTGCTCAGGCGGTCATTGTTTCTACTACAACAACTACTTTCCAGGCGGGGGGAGGCAATCATACTCCAGCCGTCCATACATTAGAGCAGGTTGTTCTGGGACTTTAGACCCCAGGGGCACTAGCAGCCCAGCCGGTTGCACCTACTCAGGATTATGTGGTACCAGTTGTGAGCACGTGATTTTTGCCCTAAGCTAATTATTCCCAAAAATTCAAACAAAACAATTTTTTATAAATTTTATGAATTTTTGTGTTATTTTCTGGTAATTGTTGCATTTTATCTGTGCATTTTAGTTCATATGAAAATACAAAAAATACATTGACGTTTGTTTGAGATTTAACTTCACATTTAGGATTAAGTAGTAGTTTAAATTGCTTGAAAATAGCGAAAAATAACAAAAATAACCCATTTTTTGCATTTTTAGTTGTTAATCGTTAAATAGGTCTTAAACAATTTTAGAAAATTAACTAGCTTTTTTTTGGTAAATAAATTAGGTTTTATTTCTAATTTTTGCATTTTTATAAAATACATAAAAAATACAAAAGTAATAAAAAGAGATAAATAATTAAAGAAACAAAAGAAGAGAACAATTAAAATTGGGCCATTCAAATTGAAAAACCCGTTTGGCCCAAATTAGTCCCCAGCCCAGTGCAAAAACACTCGAATCCAGCATGCCCCCCTCAGTAAAATGAAACGACGCCGTTTGGCATCGTTTAATCTGGACGGCTCATCTCCATTATCCAATGGCCACTACTGATCCCCCCTAGCAAAACGATGCCGTTTTGGCATTGGGTAATCTCAACCGTCCATTACCCTCATCCAACGGCTCACATTGATGCCAATGTTTTAATAAAAGTGTCATAAAACCCCCATTAACCCTAGATCAGACCCCTCTCTTCCTCGTACCGACCCCCCTCCCTGTAACGCCGCCGTATCCCCACCGTGTCTCCGCCACCTGCCGCCGGTCGAAAATCGCCTCCGACGGCGGCGATGCTCCAAATGAGCCCAAAATTTCACCACAAACTCTCCTCCCTCCCCTCTTTACAAACCCCATAACCATTTCTCTCGAATCACGACCCAATTGCTCGAATCTTCAATCAAAATTTTGGCCAAAAATACGAACTTGTCCAAAACTCCCCAAATTCATACCATACACTCCCCTGACCATCCTCAACCCTAATCCCTGACCAAAATCCCTCGAATCTAATTAAGGATGGTCAAATTCCGGATCTAGGGTTCATACTGTTCTGGGCCGTTTTGAGAATTTTCAAGTCAATTGAATTCTAGTTAATATTATAGGTCTATTTCTGATGAAATAGATGTATAATATTAACCGGAAGTCAATTTCGGATGATTTTCTTATGGAGTTCAATTTCAGTAAGTCTTCTTCTCTTTTCTTTTTAGTTTCGTTTTAGTTTGATTCATGCTTTAACTATCTAATTAAGTGTAGTTTTAGTTTCCTAATCATTTTAATTGGTAGCTTAATTTCAATAGAATTCTGTCTTTATTGATTAGCTAATTCTGAGTTAAAATTTATTCTTCTTAGTTAAACTATTCATTTGTTAGTTAATTGTTAAGTATTAGATTTGTTTTGATTAGTTTAACTTGATTAGTTTGGTCGAATGCCCTTCTTGAATCTGATTCTTTTTAGATTTGTTTTTTGTTTGTTTAATCCTGTTTCCATCTTGCTTTGAAACTGTTTGAGTCTCGTTTAATTGGATTATTGTTTTGTTAGTTTAAGTTTTAGTTTAATGGTTCTTCAGTATTCATTGACGGTTTAATTAGGCTTAAGGTTTAGATATAGCTGAGTAGTGTAGTTGAATTAACTTCAGTTAGATTTTAACCAAGGTAAAAGTAGTTTGATTGGTTAGTAATTTTAGGGGGTTTTCAGGGGTAGTTTAGGCATGGAAAAGGGTAGTTTTGTTAATAATAGTAATTTCAAAATGAAAGAAAGGGTAGCATAGGTATTGTATGGATAGAAGAACACCCTAGGGCCTTCTACAATAGAACTTTAGTGTAGATTTCAGCCAACTTAGGGCAGTAACTTGAGAAACAAGTCAGAAATTAAAGGGTTAATAGGTAAAATCTGAAATTAAAAGAGAAAAAAATGTGTGAAAGCATCCAGAATATTCTGCCCCATTCCTTGCCTATAAAAGGCACCCCTAATGCCTTCTTTAACAAGTTTAGAACTTCTAAAAATTCCCCAAACTCTCCAGCTCTTAAAGTCTCCCTAAAATTCCTTTATTCAAGAAAAAATTTCAAATTTGAATCTCAAAACTAATAAGGTTCAGATCTGAAACAATACAGCCATAGAAACTCTCATTTCTAGCTTTAAAATCCTACATAAAATACCAAAAAAAACAGGAAAACTTTCAAATTCCAAAAAAAATGTTATTCCTTAGGTTAATTTGCTTTTTCAGAAGTTGATTTCCAACATTTAGTCCAATATCGAGTTGCTGAAGTATGCTGGACATCTTTGGGTTGTTTATCGAGAGTATTGGAATTATATCAAGTGGATTTGGGTCGTTTCAAGATCATTTGAGTATATTTGATTAGCTGGTAGTTCAACGTGATTTTGTAGCTGATTTCTAGGTTCATTTTGGATAAAAGGGTGTTGTCTTTTTGTTTTTAATCGTTTTTGGGCTACCTGTTGCTCATTCATTGCTGTTTTTCTATTGCTGCTAGCTTGTCTTCAGCTGCTGACCTTCTTTTATTCTCTTATATTTTTGAATACCAGGTACACTCCCTTAAACTGCTTCAATGTAGCTCCGATTGAAGTTGAAATGGAAAACTGCCAAATCTAGGCTGATTTGAATTTCTTTTTTTTGTTTACAGTTCAATTCTGTAGACGTTAGTAAATAAATATGTTTTGGACTGTTAATTTGGACTGTGTATTGTAGCTCTAATTGATGGATTACTGAACTTATTTTATAAGCTGTGGTACAAAGTGTGAAGTGACGTAGTTAATTCATGTTCAGTAGTTATGAAAATAGGTCCAAATAGTCTGATCATTTGCTTTATGACTGTTCTATTGTGATAAAAGGACTTAATAGTGAACGATTCATAGCTTAAATGAGAAACAAGAAGGTTTGAAATTGGGATTTGTTTGTTAAGTAGTATTAGGGCATTATGTTCAATAACGTAGTGGCCATAAGAAGATTTTACTATTATTCAATGCACCCATTATTTTCATCTTAATGTTACTGACAAAGGATTTGTTGGACATCTTCATTTTGATCAACCTTAACTGAATTGTTGGGTTTGACAATTAGATCTTGCCTTCTTTTCAAATCAAATTATATCTCATATTAGGCATGGTGCATCAGCAAGTCTTTGCTTGCAATTGGAAAGGAAAGTATATCCTGTTGATGTTCCTTTACAACATTGACTTGAAGGCCTTCTGAAATCATATAGCAATTCCACGCCTGAGTTCCCTTTTTTTAGTGGTCCAAAAAGTTTGTTATAAATTAAAACCCTTTTAAAGCTATATTAGGAATATAAGGGGATTAATTTGTAATATAAATTTATATTTTTAGTTAGGTAGCGGGTTCAAATTAATAGAGTCATCCCTTTTGTTTGAATTCAGACTTGAACACGAGGCCCGAAATTATAGATGCAAATTAATTAAACTCTTTTTAGAGACAAATAATAAATAAAAAATCTTAGTTTACTTTAGGTTGGCCTTTAAACAATAAAATGAGACGAGTCTCGCCAAACAAAAATATACAAATTGTGGGGCCCTCATTAATTACTTAATTAAAAATTCTTAGCATTTGGAGTGTGCCGTTCATCGAATTTCACGGCCCTTCGCAAAGTTAAAAGACGTTAGTCATTTTAGGCACAAATTTTAATAATCCTACCTTCCTAAATATGGGCGTGCATTTCATGCGACCCATATCCTAATCCAAAAACGTTGAATAGGAATGTGTCGAAGATCCGGGTGCATTTCATGTAACATGATCCGAAAATACATTTTTTAAACGACGTTCACTTTCGTAAAAAATAATTCAAAAGCGATAAATAATTATAAAATTGCATTATAGGTTTGAACATGTATAAAAATTAGATTTTAACCATTTATAATGATTTAAGCGACCGTGCAAGAACCACGGGATCCGGGGGTGCCTAACACCTTCCCTCGAGTCAACAGAATTCCTTATTCAGAATCTCTGGTTCTCAGACTCCATTCGGGAAGTCGACATTTTTCTCGATTTGGGATTGCAGATACACCGGCGACTTGGGACACTAAAGGCAAAACCTATCCCAAGTGGCGACTCTAAATTGAATAAATAATCCCATTTCGAATAATATCACTTTAAATGGAAAAACTCCCTTATACATTTTATCCTTCGGGGTAGGTGTGTAAAAAAGGAGGTGTGAAAATTCTGGCGACTCTGCTGGGGATACGAACCCAGAACTTCGATTCAGGGTTCAATAATTCGAGCTTAGTACAATTGTTATATTTGGCTTTATCTGATTTTTCTACATGCTTCCATGCTATATGTGCTAAATGTTTACCGCTTTGATATTTGGTGAATTGTATATATAAACTGTCGCGAATCCCTTCCTCATTATGAGTCTTCTACATCATGGAGAAGGATGCACTTCGTGTAGCTTCTCTTCTGTTTAGAGTCTTTCCCAAATTAGAATGAAGTTTGGATAAGTTGCTAAGCCGGCAGAGCTTCTGTATCCCCGGTACGCTGCCTCCCCCTTGGCTCGACTTGTCCGCTCGGGTAAGCCAGGTCTAGACCAATAAACCAGGTCTAGACCAAAAACTCATGCCGGATCCCTAGTAGGACGTTTGTTTGCATCATGTGCATTTGACTTAGGGGACTCAACACAGGGGTTGGGTCCGTCTAGGATAGGTGACCTGAAATAAAATGACCATCCTCATGCATCTTACGTGCTACTTGCGCATTTATTTGCTCGGCTTTTCATGTTGACCGGCTTGTCTAAATGAGAGAAAATGGAGAAAAATAGTAGTGTTAGGACTAAGTGAGGGTAACCATTTTCTTTGAAAAACCAATGCCCAAACAGTACCGAAATGCTGCCGAATTTTTAAAAAAATGGAAAAGAAAAAATATTTGAAAAAATGAAAAATTGTTGTTCAAAAAATATACATTTGATTTTGGCAAATTTGACCGAACTACGCTGGTTTGATTCTCACCCAATGTGACATACGTAGGCAACCCTCATCGGGTCCAACCTCCCTTTTTGCAAAAAATAGCCAAAAATGTCAAAATTTTAATTTTGGTCATAAATAAAGTCGGGTGATGCAATTCTTGTTAAAATAAGCCGAATGTCCCCAAAAGGGCGCGGGAAGACTGTTTTTGCAAGAACAGCCACCCTGAGTCATTTTTAAATGGTCTACGGGCACAACCTTAAAATCATCTTCCCAGAAGCGCTGAAAGGCCGTATTCGCAAAACCAAATCCTTGTCTTGTTAAATAAAGAATTTTGCAGGATAGCCAGTTTTTGAAATAAGTCATTAAAATTCCCTTTTTAAATAAACGTGCAGGATGACTTCAAGTAACATCGAAACCTTCTCAGTCTTGAGTGAGATCCCCTTGAAACTTCATATGTGGTGGCATGATCTAGGAAAAGGAAGCGTAGATACCATGGTTAAAATCTTGGGCGGTCTCGTTGATCTACTGAACATCAAACCGAGGAAAGATATCATTAAGGCACTAATACCATTTTGGGACCCGACCCGTAACATATTCCGGTTTTTAGATTTTGAACTCACACCTACCTTAGAGGAGATTGCGGGATATGCGGGCCTCAACGGGAACCTTTGAGGTAGATACCCACTGGCACCATGACCGGTAACCCTTCATAGGTTTTTGGATTTGTTGAGCATTAGCCAGGATATTCAAGACCCGCATCTGGCAGAAGGGTGTTGTACATTGCATTTCCTATATCACCAGTATGGTAACCCAAAATGTTTCGAGGAGCCCAACACCGTCTTGACACATGTCGGAAATAAAGACAAATGGGAAGCTCGACGGGGATTAGCCTTTATGGTAGACTTTCTGGGAGTGGTAGTTTGTCTGAAAAAAGATGGGTACATAGACCTCGGTCTGGTAGGGATGCTAGATGTTGCCATGAAAAAACCTACTAGCATAGTGGTTCCTTTCATCATAGTAGAAATGTACCGAGCTCTGACCAAATGTCGCGAAGGCGGGAAATTCTTTCAAGGTTGCAATTTGCTCTTACAGTTGTGGAAGCAAGAACACCTCTGTCACCGCACCGACTATATGAACTACGGTTTAACTGGGTTGAGTTGTATTGCAGAATTTGGTACCCGGGTGACAGGTATTGAGTTCCCTGAGGGTACTGAGGCCTGGTCGTCATGCTTAAGATCCTTGACCGCAGATAAAGTCGAATAGGCTTATGGTTGGCTTCCTGCTACTAAAGTTATATACACATCAGCAGAGGTCCCCCTATATTTTTTGATGGGTATCCGAAGCATATAGCCTTACGCTCCTTACCGGGTTTTGTGACAACTTGGAAGATTCTAGACAGTGCACAATGATGAAGACCTGAGTGAGCATGTCATTGAGTTAGGCCCGAAGGCTGCATTTACTGAAGGCAGAATCCAAAAGATATGGAATGAGTGCCAATTCCTTGAGCCAAAAACTATAATACAAGACCAACCTAGAGGTGAGGTAGATCCCAAGTATCTGACGTGGTTTGGCAAAAGATTTCAAATCCCAGAGAGGCCCGCTAAAAGACCGCACGTGCAGTAATTTATGATGGGATCCAAGTTCAATGGGATTGGCAAGCAAAGGAGAAGGAATACCGAGCTAGAATAGGACGGTTAGAGCAACAGGTCCAGGACCTCCAATTCGACAAAAGTGTACAGGCAGCAGCCGATGAGGGTGATAAAAAGAAATTAGCTCAGGAGAATAAAGCACTCAAAGCCCAAATTAAACAAATGAAAATAGATGCCTGGAACCAAGAAAGAAGTCTATCTGATGAAAGGATGATCAAAGGGTTAAAGAAACAAATTTCGGACTGCCAAGAAGAACTAGAAAAATCCGAGGGAAATATGGCAAGACTCCGGGCGCAGTGGGCCAAAAAGACTAAAGAAAGAGACCAATTTGTGCAACAAATGAGGAGAAACTACGAGGGGACTATCGCCAAAATGAAGAGAAAAATGAATACTATGGAAGAAAAGACAGCCCAGCGGGATAAAGAAGTCCAAGCCGAGATGAACCAGTGCTATAGGTTAATTGCAGAAATGGAAAGGGAAATTAAATTGCTACAAGATCTGAACTTCCAAGACTCGCAGGTGCTAGAGGCTCGTACATAAAAAATAAGCCGACTCCTTCAAGAAAAGGGCCAAATCAAGGAAAAGATCAAAAACATTGCCCACTATATTATCATGAAGTGTCAGGACGGCGAGCGAATGGGTCGTACCACGCCCTTTGCCTCAGTGATGATATTTGTTCACCAAGTCATGAATGATTTAGATCAGTTGTAAAGAGGTCCTGCATGCAGGCCCGCGGCGATGTCGAACGATGCTCCGCGGGCCCCAGGATTTGAAGCATTGATGTACTGTTAGTTAATTGAGTCTGTATTTTTGCTTTTGAGTCTATTTTTGTAATTTCCTTTTTGAGAAAAGAAAAACAAATAGTCTAGTAGCTTTTGTAACCGCAGTCATTATCAATGAAAAATTGAAAATTCCCAAAAATTATTTTCTAACTTCTGCATTTGTTGGCAAGAACTACGCTTGGTCTGATTCATACGGGGCCATGATACGTAGGCAATCTACATAAGATTCGACCGTAATCTTAGGAAAAATAGAAATAAGATAAATAAAATGAAAAAACAAGAGAGAAAAGATCGCAACAGAAAAAATAAGGCAATGAGAGAAAAAACCATGGCCAAAGAAAAGAAAAGCAGAAAATGAAAATGGAGAAGCAGGAAAAGAAAATGAGAGAAAACAAAATAAAAAGAGAAAGAAAAGAGAAAAGGAATAAGAAGAAAAGCCTGGATGACGCGTGCAATCGAAGCAAACATGTAGATATCCATTTAACTATATAGGTGCATCACACTCCAATGTGCAGTTACCTATCTGTTACTTGCTTCATACTAACCGTTGTTGCTATCATTCCAGCCAAGTATTTTAGAAACCGTGGTTTGTTTGTGGTAAACTGGCCTCACACCGATACTTCAACAGATCCAAAGGAAAAACAGAGATGTCATCTGATATGGCCTTGCCTGCAATCCCCATACCCGAAGACAACCCAATCTCTAGGATCCCGGCCTCTGAATCCTATACAGCTGAAGAAAATCAAATCCTGAGCTTGCGCTTGATGGAAATGTGGGATTCTTGGAACAACGATAAGGAACCCCCAAGCACTATCCCCGGATTCCCGAAATTGTTCCCTAGATCTGGAGGTGCTACTACGGTCCCCATCAGCCGCCCAAATATTCCTCTAGGGAAACCTACTTTGACTGCTAGCTTTTTCGGAACGCCCTCTAAGGATCATCCCCAAGTGTTCCCATCCGGGATTGCTCCTAACATCTTTATAGCCCTACCATCCTCTACAACCACCCAACCATCACTACCAAAACATGATTTTGACCCTTCGATCTTCACATTTCAGAATCCAATTTTTCAGGCCGACCCTTCTCACTATCCTCAATATACCTACTCTCGGCCACCATATGAGATCACACCGGGGCAGGACAAAACCCCTAAAGCCTCGGAGCAGGATGAAATGACAAAAAGAATGAGGAGTTTAGAGCAAAGTCTGAAAAATATACAAGGTTTAAGCGGCAGAAAAGTATTTCTTACAATGATCTGTGCATGTTCCCTCACGTGCACCCACCGATGGGATTCAAGATGCCAAAGTTCAAAAAGTATGATGGACATGGTGACCCCATTGCTCACCTAAAAAAGTATTGTAATTAATTGCCTGGAGCTGGTGGAAAGGAAGAGTTACTAATGGCTTACTTCGGAGAAAGCTTGGCGGGCATAGAATCGGAATGGTACATGGATCAGGACATATCTCGATAGCATATCTGGGATGATCTGGCACGAGATTTTGTCCGACAATTTCAGTACAATATAGACATTGCGCCAGACAGAAACTCCTTGGTAAACCTAAAGAAAAAGCCCTCAGAGATTTTCTGCGAATACGCGATCAAATGGCATGAACAGGTGTTAAGAGTGAAGCCTCCAATGGATGAGGTTGAGATGGTCACTGTTTTCTTAAAGGCTCAGGAAACAGATTATTTTCAGAACACGATGTCCACTATGGGTAATTATTTTGCGGAGGTAATAAAAATCGGAGAGATGGTAGAGAATAGGCTAAAAACGGGTAGAATCTTGAGCCAGTCAGCTATAAGGACAACCTTCCAAGCCATCCAAGGCGGGTCTGGAGGAATGGATAAGGGAAAAAAGAAAGAAGAAACAGTGATGGCGGCATCGGGCAGAAGAAGGTACCGGGCTCCTAGACCGGTGTTCTCAAAAAGAGCCCCTCAGCACTATTACCCACACACAGATATGACTTATGCTCCTCCGCCTTATGTGGTAATGAATGCTCAACCGTTCGGTCGCCCGCAACCACAAGCTAACCGAAACCCACCTCCATTACAGAGAAACCAGCTGCCTTACCAAAACCAATATAATCCCCAACCACCACAAAATAATTTCCACCCTCGGGAACCGCCTAGGCGACCAAATTTTACCCCGATTGGTGAACCATATTCCAGTTTGTTCCCAAAGCTCGTCCAGATGAACCTATTACAGCCTATTCCCCAAAACATGCCGAATCCGGAATCTCCAGCCTATCAACGAGGTGTTCATTGTACCTATCATTCATGAGCCGAAAGGCACAGTACTGACAACTGCTGGACATTGAAAAAAGCTGTGGAAGATTTGATTGAACAAGGGAAAATAATGTTGAGGGATGAAGAAGCCCCGAATGTCACCAGTAATCCTTTGCCCGCTCACAACAACGGGCCAATAATCGGTATGATTTGTAAAGACCGAGACTTTCATCCGGCCATAAAAGCCATAATTGCTATTACCAATGCCGAAAGGTAGCCCAAGGTAGCCCCGAAGCAGGGAAAAGAGGGGAAGAAGGATAAAGATGTCAACATTGAGCCTGAGGAGAAACATGAGACAAAAGCAAAGCCGGTGCCTCCTAAACACGGGGTTCTTTATGTTCCGTGAGGTCTCCAAGAGAAACCATTAGTTGTGAGCATCCCGAGAAAGTATGAAATGAAGAAGGGGACACAAATGTATGTACCGAAAGGGGCCTACGTGGTGCGGGGGACAATTAAACCGCCTCGGCTGAGTGAGCCAATGATTATTGCACGCGCATCACAGAAGCCCATGACCGACCCCTCTGCAGTGCCGTGGAACTACCAACAAACAGTGGTCACATACAAAGGCACGGAAATCGCGGGAGAACATCCAGGAACAGTCCCTGTTAAAAAATATTCAAATATACAAGAGATAAACAGCGCCACACGAAAGTGTTTTCCATCTAAAAAGCCGGTGAGCGCCGAAGAAGTAGAGACATTCTTTTAGAAAATGAAAATGCCAGACTATGAAATAGTAGACCAATTGAGAAAGTGTCCTGAGAAAGTGTCACTGCTGTCACTGGTGACCAAGTCTGTTGAACATCAGAAGATCCTTATGAAAACTCTGAACGAAGCATATGTGCCAGCCGAGACTTCGGTTGAACAACTTGAAAGGATGATAGAAAGATTCTTCGCTGTCAACCAACTCTCCTTCAGTAAAAGTGATTTGCCTCCAGAGGGAGCTGCCCACAATAAAGCCTTGCACCTGACGGTCAAATGTGAAGGTTACTATGTTAAGCGGGTCATGGTGGACGGAGGCTCGGGGGTTGACATCTTCCCACTCTCCACTTTGCAAGGAATGGAAATAGGTACAGGAAGCATTCCTCCAAATAATGTTTGCGTGAGAGCCTTCGATGGTGTTAAAAGGGATACCATCGGCGAAATCGATTTGATACTGACCATAGGCTCGGTGGATTTTGAGGTGACCTTCCAAGTGTTAGATATGGACACATCTTACAATTTTCTTCTGGGAAGGCCCTGGATCCATGCTGCAGGAGCGGTGCCCTCAACCTTCCACCAGATGGTGAAATTTGAGCATGAAGATCAGGAGATCGTGGTCCATGAGGAAGGTCAGCAGTCCATATGTCGTGACCCATCTATCCCATGTCTGGAGGCAAGGGAGGGAAATGAGCATGTTGTCTATCAAGCCTTTGAAATTGTGGTAGCTGATCAGTATGAGGAAGGACACCCGTGCCCCCAGCCTTTCTTATCCAATGCTTCTATCATGGTGGCCAAGGAAATGATTAGACATAGTTTCAAACCAGGAAAAAGGTTGGGAAAAGCTTTGCAAGGAATAGCTGAAACGGTAACACTACCTACAACAAGAAAGTATTTCGGGATAGGCTTCCACCCTACCCCAGATGATGAGAAATGGGCCGACAAAAGAAAGAAAGATGGATGGATTCTGCCGCAACCTCTGCCACATTTGTATGAGACCTTTGTCAAGCCTAACTACGGCGTAGAAGAGGATGACGAGGTGTTCACGGCTGATGAAATAGAAGATATATGCGGAGCTATGAGGCAAATGCTTTATGAAACCAACATGGTCCAACCAGGGGAAGGGACTAGCACCGCTGAGGTGCTTTACATGGGACCAGACGCCAAACTCCAAAATTGGAAGGCTACGCCTTTCCCGATCAGGCGGGAGTCCCGGTAGACTAGCCTTGCCACCTTTGCTGCATCTCGGGTTATTTCAGAGTGTAACTTAGATGTTTCTTTTAGCTTCTTGTCTTTTGAATTCATGAATGTAAACCTTGTTATCTTTCAAAAATTCCAAGAAATGAAATCAATATTTCATCGTCCATTTTCTATTTAGTCTTTTTGATTTTGTTATTTTTCCCTTTTATCTTTTCTTTTTAGTTATAATAATGCAACTTTAAATAACATGACATGCTTGCGGACTTCATGCCCCGATTCAAACACGCTGTCTAACTGTGAAATAATGAATCAAGAATCGGAATATGATGAAATAAACCGAGAATTGGAACAACTTGAGAACAAATCTAAGCCAAATCTGTATGACACTGAACCGGTTAATTTGGGAACTGCCGAAGAAATAAGGGAAACCAAAATAAGCATTCACACAGATGAGAAAACTCGAGATGCAATAATCCAACTCTTGTTTGAGTTTAAAGATGTGTTTGCTTGGTTGTATGATGATATGCCAGGACTAAGTGTGGATCTGGTGGTGCACAAACTGTCAATTTATCCCGATTGTCCTCCAGTGCAACAAAAGCAAAGGAAGTCTAAAACCGATATCAGTGATAAGATCAAAGAAGAAATCATAAAACAGCTAAAAGCAGGGGTAATCCAGGTGGTCCGATATACTACATGGTTAGCCAATGTGGTTCCTGTGCCAAAGAAAGATGGGAAGACCCGGGTGTGTGTGGACTATAGAGATTTGAATAGGGTAAGTCCCAAAGATAATTTTTCGTTGCCCGATATCCACATCCTTGTTGATAACTGTTCCAAACATGAAATACAGTCCTTCGTAGATTGTTACGCAGGATATCACCAGGTGTTGATGAATGAAGAAGATGCTGAGAAGACAACTTTCACTACACCCTGGGGCACTTACTGCTATCGGGTCATGCCATTTGGACTGAAGAACGCCGGGGCAACCTATATGAGAGCCATGACCGCCATTTTCCATGACATGATGCACTAAGAGATAGAGGTGTACGTGGATGATGTAATCATCAAGTCCCGAACTCAGCACGACCATGTTCGAGATTTGAGAAAGTTCTTTGAACGGCTGCACAAGTATGATTTGAAGCTAAATCCGGCCAAATGTGCCTTTGGAGTTCCATCAGGCAAACTCCTGGGTTTCATAGTCAATAGAAAAGGATCGAGTTAGATCCAACAAAGATAAAAGCTATTCGAGATCTACCCCCTCCGAAATCTAAGAAAGACATGATGAGTTTATTGGGCAGGTTAAACTATATTAGTCGGTTCATTGCTCAACTGACTACCACATGTGAGCCCATATTCAAACTTTTGAAAAAAGATGCGGCAACCAAATGGACATCCGAATGTCAGGAGGCTTTCGACAAGATCAAGAAATATCTGTCAGATCCTCCAGTGTTGGTCCCGCCCGCGCCAGGGCGACCTCTCTTCTTGAATCTAACGGTATTGGAAAATTCTTTTGGTTACGTTCTGGGGCAACACGATATAACCGGCGAGAAAGAGCAGGCGATCTACTATCTGAGTAAGAAGTTCACCAGCTACGAGTCCAAGTATACTTTGTTGGAGAGAACATGCTGTGCTCTGACGTGGGTCGCTCAGAAGTTGAGACACTATCTTCAAGCCCACACTACCTACCTCATAACCTGGTTGGATCCTTTGAAATACATATTCTAGAAACCGATGCCCACTGGGAGACTGGCAAATGGCAAATCCTGCTCACTGAATTTGACATAGTCTATGTCACTCGCACGGTAATGAAAGCCCAGGCGTTGGCAGATCATTTAGCGAAAAACCCGGTTGACAAGTAATACCAACCATTGAGTACATACTTCCCAGATGAAGAAGTTAATTCAGTAGAAGCTATCTCTGAAGACACTCGTGCTTGGATAATGTTCTTTGACGGAGTGGTAAATGCAAGAGGTGTAGGCATTGGAGCAATCTTATTACAGCTAGGCTCTGATTCTTCTGCACAAACAACACAGTTGAATATGAAGCCTGCATCATGGGCATGAATATGGAAATCGACCAGGATGTTGAAGACTTATTGATCATGGGGGACTCCGATTTGATTATCCAGCAAGCACAAGGGGAATGGGAGACTCGAGACGTTAATCTCATTCCATATCGGCAACACGTGGAAGATCTCACTAAACGTTTCAAGTCAATAGAGTTCAGGTACATCCCTCGATGTCACAATGAACTAGCAGATGCACTCGCCACTTTAGCTTCAATGCTGCCTTACCCAGGCAATGCCCATATTGATCCCCTGGAAATTCAAATCAAAGAAAGGCACGGTTATTGTAATACGTTCGAGGTGGAACCCAGCATTCAACCTTGGTATCATGATATCAAAAGATTTCTGACAACACAAGAGTACCTCGAACAAGCTACCGGAGACCAGAAGAGAACCATTAGACGACATGCAAATGGTTTTTTCTTAAGCGGCGATGTTTTGTATAAAAAGACCCCGGACCTCAACTTGCTAAGATGCGTTGATGCCGAAGAAGCCGGAAGAATTATGCGTGAAGTGCACGCAGGGGTGTGCGGACCTCATATGAACGGATATGTTTTGGCAAAGTAAATCATGCGAGCGGGATATTATTGGATGACCATGGAAAAGGATTGCTTTGGCTTTGTTCAAAAATGTCATCAATGCCAGGTGCACGGTGATTCGATTCATGCACCTCCGACAGAGCTCCATCCGATGTTAGCACCTTGGTCGCTTGTTGCTTGGGGTATGGACGTCATTGGGCCAATCGAGCCGAAAGCTTCAAACGGGCATAGATTCATATTGTTGCAATCGATTACTTCAAAAAATGGGTTGAGTCCATCACTCTCAAGTCGGTTAGCAAGAAAGCTGTGGTAGATTTTGCGCATTCCAATCTCATTTGTCGCTTTGGTATTCCTGCAACTATCATTCCCAACAATACTGCAAACTTGAATAGTCGTCTGATGGGAGAGGTATGCGAATGATTCAAGATAACGCACAGAAACTCTACCCCTTATCGGCCAAAAGCCAACGGTGCCGTTGAAGCAGCGAATAAAAACATCAAGAAGATTTTGAGAAAGATGATTCAAAACTCCAGGCAATGGCATGAAAAGCTGCCTTTTGCATTACTCAGGTATCACACCACAGTGGCTAGAGCAGTTGTCACAAATTGATGAAAAATGGATGGCCGCAGTGTGCCACGGGCAGTTGTACCAACAAAGGATGGCCCGTGCCTATAACAAGAAAGTACTCCCCAGGAACTTCTAAGTGGGATAGCTCGTGCTCAGACGCATTCTCCCTCATCACCAGGAAGCAAAAGGCAAGTTTGCTCCCAATTGAAAAGATCCATACATAATCCGAAAGATTTTTCCAAAAGGAGCAGTGTATCTAGGAGACATTGAAGGAAATGATCCTGAAACAGCAGTCAATGCGGATGCAGTAAAAAGGTACTATGTCTAGACCTCCTGGGGTGATGGCTTTTGTGCAATTGAGATGACGAAGGCTTTCCTTCCCTCTACCCCAAACACTATCAATCCTTCGTAAACCCTTTGAGATGTTTCCTTTTCTTCGACTACCCTCTTTGGAGCCCGAAAGTACAAAAAAAACAAAAAAAAAACAAAAAAAAAACAACAAAACAAAAGTTATTTCCCTGAACTATGTTTGACTTGATTCCGAAAGGATACGTAGGCAACCTCTCGCTGAGGTTCAGTCACACCAAAACAAAAATTCCAATTACCCCCAAAAATTGAAACTGGGGTAGATGATATTATGGTTCGGCCCTGAATTCGACGAAATGGTTCCAAAGTTGTAGTTCCACCCAAAATCCTTTCACCCAAAAACCTTTCCCAAGTACTTCCGATCAATTGATAAAAGCGGGAATGTGGAAAACATCATTGTTGGAATCTGATACAATTCAATGTGAGAGAAATAAAATGAGAGAGTCTTATCGGTGAAAACCTTTGGGCACCATAAGGCGATAGTGAGTAGGAAAACTAAAAATGAGAGAGTTCGCTTAGTGAAAACTCGCAAAGAGCACTATCGGGCAATGGTGAAAAGAGAAATGAGAGAGGTCGATTGGCGAAAACCTGCAAAGGGAGCTGTCGGCTGAAAAGAAGACATCTCATCACTAAAAGAGTCCTGGCAAGGTTCCATGGTTTTGAAATGTGGATCAATGGGTTCATGAGAAGCTGGAAAGTTTGTGCGAGTCGGGCATCCAGTCCAAGAAGCATGTCATGTTCATTTGAAGCCAGCATACACACCCCAGATAAGTCCTTCTTTTCCCCCCAGAAGGGATGCTTCTCTTTAAACTCATTCACTTTCCTTTTGTATATTTCTTCCTTGAATACCTTCCGGTTTAACACTGATTCCCGAATTACTAAGAAGAAAGGTGGAAGGATTGGTTCTATCGGGCTCCGCCTGATCAGAGTCGAAGAAAATGCCCAGCTTCAGCGAGTGCGTCAGGCCAAGGCCGACTGACCATAGTGGTTGATGCTTTCGAAGCAAAGACATTGGAAAAGAAAGAAAATCAAAGGCAAAGGCAGAATAAAGTGAAAAGGCCAGAGCCCACGCGGGCGAGTCATAATGAAACCTTGAGAGTTGAACCCGGTCGATTTGAAAAGAGATTCACCTTCGAGGCCAACAAATAGTAAAGTTTCTCAACGGAAAGGGGGCCGGGATCAAGCAATTAGGATGATCGAAGCCATAAAACCAACCACCGTTTCAAACTAACAAATTGTTCTTTGTTGAAAACAGGTCTTATTCAGAGCAACCGTGCAAGAAACAGGTGCTACCCAAAAAGAAATAAATGTGCCAGCGCTGAAACAGTGTTGCAGCAGGAACGCGACAAAAAGGAAGCTTTCCCGAGATTCTTTCATTAGTTTTCTAAATAAAAACAAAAAACAAAAAGAAGAAGAAAAGAAGGAGAAAAAGAATAAGAAGAAGAAGAATAAAAGAAATGAAAATGAAAATCCCAAAAGAAAAACAAATCATAGTAGCATAGAGCTTTTTCTTTCAAAATTCCGGCCAAAAAACCGAGGATCTCCTGACCAAACAACCACGGAGCTTTTTCTTTCCAAATCTCGGCCAAAATCCGAGGATCTCCCGGCCAAAAAATCCTGGGCTTTTTCTTTCAAAATCCCAGCCAAAAAATCGAGATTCTCCCGGCCAAAAAAACCGTAGAGCTTTTTCTTTCAAAATCCCGGCCAAAAAATCGAGGATCTCCCGGCCAAAAAACCGTGGAGTTTTTTCTAAAAAAACCGAGGATCTCCCGGCCAAAAATCGTGGAGCTTTTTCTTTCAAAATCCCGGCCAAAAAATCGAGGATCTCCCGGCCAAAAAACCGTGGAGCTTTTTCTTTCAAAATCCCGGCCAAAAAATCGAGGATCTCCCGGCCAAAAAACCGTGGAGCTTTTTCTTTCAAAATCCCGGCCAAAAAATCGAAGATCTCCCGACCAAAAATCGTGGAGCTTTTTCTTTCGAAATCCCGGCAAAAAAACCGAGGATCTCCCGGCTAAAAATCGTGAAGATTTTTCTTTCCAAATCCCGGCCAAAAAAGCAAGGATCTCCCGGCCAAAAAACTGCAGAGCTTTTTCTTTCCAAATCCCAGCCAAAAAACCGCGGAGCTTTTTCTTTCAAAATCCTGGCCAAAAAATCGAGGATCTCCCGACCAAAAACTGCGGAGCTTTTTCTTTCCAAATCCCGGCCAAAAATCGAGGATCTCCCGGCTAAAAAATCATGGAGCCTTTTCTTTCCAAATCCCGGCCAAAATCGAGGATCTCCCTACATAACCCTGATTTGATCGCTTAGATATGTGTCACAACTAACTCACAAAATTTTTCTAGTGAAAACTGGGGCAGAAAAATTTTGTTTGTTTATTTGTTTGGTATATTAAGCAGGTCGATCTCAAGACACAAGAGTGCGAGATGACCAATGGAATGAGTCTCAAGCCAGAATCAAGAAAAGAAAAAAAGAACAAAAAGAAATGAACTCAAATGCAAAGCATGCATGGGCGCGGATGGCTCAAAATCAAGATTGAAGTCACAAGCTCCGCTGATCCTGTCTTGATCCAATGCTGCATGAAGAATAAATACCTACAACTTATGAGCATCAAGATTCATATCGGAGTCCACAGCAAAATCAGCCAAGACTCAAGATCAAGTTTCAAGTGAATCATAGATAGGAATCTTGTAACTCATAGCTGATAGGCATAGCTAGCTTAGTTTTGATTTCCCTTTTGGTGTAATAAGGAGGTCAGCAAGTAGTAGCAGCAGCAACCACAGTAAAATCATAGCTCTTGGTAGTCCCTACTACCAAACTTTCCCGAACTTAACTGACCTGATTCCAGTTTAGCCCAGGATATGTAGGCAACCTCTGAAGCAGGGTGCGGTCAAACTTTCTAAAAATGCTTCACACGGAATAGGCGAACGGGCAAAATTCGCTATTTTTCGCTCACTTATCTTTGCACGAAAACTCTTCGTGTTTCCGGGCAAAGAGGGGCAGCTGTAAGCACGTGATTTTTGCCCCAAGCTAATTATTGCCAAAAATTCAAGTAAAACAATTTTTATGAATTTTTGTGTTATTTTCTGGCAATTGCTGTATTTTATCTGTGCATTTCAGTTCATATGAAAATACAAAAAATACATTGGCATTTGTTTGAGATTTAATTTCACATTGAGGATTAACTAGTAGTTTAAATTGTTTGAAAATAAAGAAATATAACAAAAATAACACAATTTTTGCATTTTTAGTTGTTAATCGTTAAATAGGTCTTAAAAATATTTAGAAAATTAACAAGCTTAGTTTGGTAAATAAATTAGGTTTCATTTCTAATTTTTGCATTTTTATAAAATACATAAAAAATACAAAAGTAATAAAAAGAGATAAATAATTAAAGAAACAAAAGAAGAGAGCAATTAAAATTGGGTCATTCAAATTGGAAAACCCATTTGGCCCAAATTAGTCCCCAACCCAGTCAAAAAACACTTGAATCCAGCCTGCCCCCCTCAGTAAAATGAAACGACGCCGTTTGACGTCGTTTAATCTGGACCGCTCATCTCCATCATCCAACGTCCCCTACTGATCCCCCCTTTAGCAAAACGATGCCGTTTTGGCATCGAGTAATCTCAACCATCCATTACCCTCATCCAACAGCTCACATTGATGCCAATGTATTAATAAAAGTGTCCTAAAAACCCCCATTTACCCTAGACCATACCCCTCTCTTCCTCGTACCAACCCCCCTCCCTGTAACGCCGCCGTATCCCCACCGTGTCTCCGCCACCCGCCGCCATCCGTCGCTGGCCGAAAATCGCCTCTGCCGGCGGCGATGCTCCAAATAAGCCCAAAATTCACCACAAACTCTCCTCCCTCTCCTCCTTCCAACCCCCATAACCATTTCCCTCGAATCACGACCCAATTGCTCGAATCTTCAATCAAAATTTCGGCCAAAAACATAAACTTATCCAAAACTCCCCAAATTCATACCATACACTCCCCTGACCATCCTCAACCTTAACCCCTGACCAAAATCCCTCGAATCTGATTGAGGATGGTCAAATTCCGGATCTAGGGTTCATATTGTTCTGGGCCGTTTTGAGAATTTTCAAGCCAATTGAATTCTAGTTAATATTATAGGTCTATTTCTGACGAAATAGATGTATAATATTAATCGAAAGTCAAATTCGGATGATTATCTTATGGAGTTCAATTTTAGTAAGTCTTCTTAGTTTTGTTTTAGTTTGATTCATGCTTTAACTGTCTAATTAAGTGTAGTTTTAGTTTCCTAATCATTTTAATTGGTAGCTTAATTTCAATAGAATTCTGTCTTTATTGATTAGCTAATCTGAGTTAAAATCTGTTCTTCTTAATTTAAATGTTCATTTGTTAGTTAATTGTTAAGTATTATATTAGTTTTGATTAGTTTAACTTGATTAGTTTGGTCGATTTCCCTTCTTGAATCTGATTCTTTTTAGATTTTTTTGTTGTTGTTTGTTTAATCCTGTTTCCAGCTTGCTTTGAAACTTTTTGAGTCTCGTTTAATTGGATTATTGTTTTGTTAGTTTAAGTTTTAGTTTAATGGTTCTTCAGTATTCATTGACAGTTTAATTAGGCTTAAGGTTTGGATATAGCTGAGTAGTGTAGTTGAATTAACTTCAGTTAGATTTTAACCAAGGTAAAAGGAGTCTGATTGGTCAGTAATTTTAGGGGGTTTTCAAGGGTAGTTTAGGCATGGAAAAGGGTAGTTTTGTTAAGAATTGTAATTTCAAAATGAAAGAAAGGGTAGCATAGGTATTGTATGGGTAGAAGAACACCCCAGGGTCTTCTAGGATAGGACTTTAGTGTAGATTTCAGCCAACTTAGGGTAGTAACTTGAGAAACAAGTCAGAAATTGAAGGTTTAATAGGTAAAATCTTAAATTAAAAGAGGAAAAAATGTGTGAAAGCTTCCAGAATATTCTGCTCCATTCCTTGCCTATAAAAGGCATCCCTAATGCCTTCTTTAACGAGTTTAGAACCTCTAAAAAATTCCCCAAACTCTCCAGCTCTTAAAGTCTCCCTAAAATTCCTTTATTCAAGAAAAAATTTCAAATTTGAATCTCAAAATTAATAAGGTTCAGATCTGAAACAATACAGCCATAGAAACTCTCATTTCTAGCTTTAAAATCCTACAAAAAATACCAAAAAAATAGGAAAACTTTCAAAATTCCAAAAAAAAATGTTATTCCTTAGGTTAATTTGCTTTTTCAGTAGTTGATTTCCAACATTTTATCCTATATTGAATTGCTGAAGTATGCTGGACATCTTTGGGTTGTTTATCGAGAGTATTGGAATTATATCAAGTGGATTTGGATCGTTTCAAGCTCATTTGATTCTATTTGATTAGCTGGTAGTTCAACGTGATTTTGTAGCAGATTTCTAGGTTCATTTTGGATAAAAGGGTGTTGTCTCTTTGTTTTCAATCGTTTCTGGGCTGCATGTTGCTCATTCATTGCTGTTTTCTATTACTGCTAGCTTGTCTTCAACTGCTGACCTTCTTTTCTTCTCTTATATTTTCGAATACCAGGTACACTCCCTCAAACTGCTTCCATGTAGCTCCGATTGAAGTTGAAATGTAAAACTGCCAAATCTAGACTGATTTGAATTTCTTTTTTTGTTTACAGTTCAATTTAGTAGACGTTAGTAAATAAATGCGTTTTGGACTGTTAATTTGGGTTGTGTATTGTAGCTCTAATTGATGGATTACTGAACTTATTTTATAAGTTGGTTTACAAGGTGTGAAGTGACATAGTTAATTCATGTTCAGCAGTTACGAAAATAGGTCCAAATAGTCTGATCATTTGCTTTATGACTGCTCTATTGTGATAAAAGGACTTAATAGTGAACGATTCATAGCTTAAATGAGAAACGAGAAGGTTTGGAATTGGGATTTGTTTGTTAAGTAGTATTAGGGCATTATGTTCAATAACGTAGTGGCCATAAGAAGATTTTACTATTATTCAATGCACCCATTATTTTCATCTTAATGTTACGGACAAAGGATCTGTTGGACATCTTAATTTTGATCAACCTTAACTGAATTGTTGGGGTTGACAATTAGATCTTGACTTCTTTTTCAAATCAAATTATATCTCATATTAGGCATGGTGCATCAGCAAGTCTTTGCTTGCAATTGATCAATTGGAAATGAAAGTATATCCTGTTGATGTTCCTTTACAACATTGACTTGAAGGCCTTCTGAAATCATATAGCAACTCCACGCCTAAGTTCCCATTTTTTAGTTGTCCAAAAAGTTTGTTATAAATTAAAACTCTTTCAAAGCTATATTAGGATTATAAGGGGATTAATTTGCAATATAAATTTATGTTTTTAGTTAGGTAGCGTGTTCAAATTAAAAGGGTCATCCCTTTTGTTTGAATTCGGAATTGAACTCGAGGCTCGAATTTATAGATGCAAATTAATTAGACCCTTTTTAGAGACAAATAATAAATAGAAAATCTTAGTTTGCTTTAGGTTGGCCTTTAAACAATAAAATGAGATGAGTCTCGCCAAACAAAAATATACAAATTTGTGAGGCCCTCATTAATTACTTAGTTAAGAATACTTAGCATTTGGAGCGTGTCGTTCATCGAATTTCACGGCCCTTCGCAAAGTTAAAAGATGTTAGTCACTTTAGGCGCGAATTTTAATAATCCTACCTTCCTAAATATGGGTGTGCATTTCATGCAACCCAAATCCAAATCCAAAAATGTTGAATAGGAATGTGTCGAGGATCCGGGTCCATTTCATGTGATGTGATCCGAAAATACATTTTTTAAACGACGTTCACTTTTGCAAAAAATAATTAAAAAGCGGTAAATAATTATAAAATTGCATTATAGGTTTGAACATGTATAAAAATCAAATTTTAGCCATTTATAATAATTTAAGCAACCGTGCTAGAACCACGGGATCCGGGGGTGCCTAACACCTTCCCTCGGGTCAACAGAATTCCTTATTCAGAATCTCTGGTTCGCAGACTCCATTCGGGAAGTCAAAATTTTTCTCGATTTGGGATTCAAGATAAATCAGTGACTTGGGACACCAAAAGCAAAGCCTATCCTAAGTGGCGACTCTGAATTGAATAAATAATCCCATTTCGAATAATGTCACTTTAAATGGAAAACTCCCTTATACATTTTATCCTTCGGGGTAGGTTTGTAAAAATGGAGTGTGACACTAGTCATGCTTAATAACGAACAATGTAGATTGGAGAGGTTTGGTAGACTTCAGCCTTCGGCTTTCAGTGGTACAGAGGGCGAGGATGCCTAGGGCTTCTTGGATAAGTGTTAGAGGATTCTTTGTATGTGGGTATTTTGGAGACCAGTGGGGTCTCGTTCCCTACCTTTTAGTTCTCTGGAGCTGCCTTTACTTGGTGGGAGGCTTATAAGGGGCGTAGGCCTGTTGGTACAGCGGCCCTTACCTGGCAGTATTTCTCCTTTCTCTTTCTGGAGAAGTATGTGCCACAGTCTCATAGAGAGGATCTCTGCAGATAGTTTGAGTTGTTACGGTAGGATGATATGACTATTATGCAGTATGAGACGAAGTTCTCTAAGTTAGCCTATCACGCTATCTGGTTGGTTCCTAAGACAGGGAGAGGATCAGAAGGTTCGTTGATGGCCTCACATATCAGCTGCGGATTCTGATAACTAGAGAGAGGGTGTTTGGTGCTTCTTTTGAGGTTTTTGGTATTGCTCAGGACATATTGTCGATTCACCATAAAGAGATAGTAGAGTGAAAGGCCAAGAGGTCTCGAGGATCTGGTAGTTTTAGTGGTGCTCCTCATGGGGTTTAGTTCTAGCACAATAGAGGTTGTCCACTCAGACATGCTCAGTCAGCTCGCCCAACTAACTATGGTGCATCATCGGTCCATGGTTCTTACAGTTCACATCAAGGCCATTCATTATTTAGTGCCCTTCAAGCCCATAGTTCTTCTTGTGCTCCATCAGTTCAGGGCTTCTCCATGCCAGATTCTTCTCCTAGTTATCCCGGTGTTAGGGGTTTCCTTAATGCCCGTCACCAGCATTAAGAGGTTGTATTGAGTGTGGGGAGTTTTGGCATATGTGAATGTAGTGTCCCCATCCTTAGAGGGGTCCGCCTTAGCAAAGGAGACAACCTTCGACTTCATTACCAGTTACTTCACCAACTGCCAGTCAGCTACGGGTGAAGGTTAGTCGACTAAGGGTCTCCTTAGAGGGGGAGGTCGATCAGGTGGTGGTCAGGCTCGTTTCTATGCACTCCCTGCCAAATCGGATGTTATTTATTCAAATAGTGTGATCACAGGTGCTATCTCAGTTTGCCACAGGGATGCCTATGCATTATTTGATCCTGGTTCCACTTTTTCCTATGTGTCGTCATATTTTGATCATTATTTAGATACACCCCACGAGTCCCTTGTTTCATCTATCTACTCCTATAGGCGATACTATTGTTGAGGATCGCACATATCATTCTTGTGTGGTGACTATTGGGGGTTTGGAGACCTGAGTAGACCTTTTGCTGCTTAGTATGGTTGATTTTAATTGGATATTAGGCATGGATTGGTTGTCTCCATGTCATACTATTCTGGACAGCCACGCTAAGATGGTGACCTTGGCTATGCCAGGGGTGCCACGGGTTGATTGGTGGGGTTCGTCAGATTATGTTCCTAGTAGAGTGATTTTATTCTTGAAGGCCCATAGAATGGTTAGGAAGGGGTGTCTTTATTATTTCGCTTTTGTGAGGGATGTGAGAGAATTTTCAGATATGTTTCCTACAGACTTGCCAGGCATGCCACCGGAAAGGGATACTGACTTCGGTATTGATTTAGTGCCGGGCACTCAGCCCATTTCTATTCCACCATATCGTATGGCACCAACGGAGTTAAAGGAATTGAAGTATCAACTTAAGGAACTCCTTGATAAAGGGTTTATTCAGCCTTGTTTGTCATCTTGGGGTGCAGCTGTTCTATTTGTTAAGAAGAAAGATGACACTATGAGAATGCACATTGACTATAGGTAGTTGAACAAAGTCACAATCGATAACAAGTATCCTTTGCATCGTATCGATGATTTATTTGAGAGTGACGGTGTTCTCCAAGATTGATATTAGGTCAGGGTATCACCAATTGAAGATTAGGGTCTCGGACATTCTTAAGACAACGTTCAGGACCCGATATGGTCATTATGAGTTCCTTATGATGTCTTTGGGCTGACCAATGCCCCAATACTGTTCATGCCTTTGATGAACAGCGTGTTTCGGCCTTATCTTAAATCATTCATAATTTTATTCATTGATGATATCCTGGTGTACTCGCGTAGCTAGAAGGAGCACGCTAATCATTTGAGAGTTGTATTGCAGCGGTTGCGGGAGGAGAAGTTTTATGATAAGTTCTCCAGGTGTGAGTTTTGGCTCGGTTCAGTTGCATTCTGGGGAACGTAGTGTTAAGTGAGAGTATTCAGGTTGATCCAAAAAGGATAGAGGCAGTTCAAAGTTGGCCCAAACCGTCCTCAGCCACAAGTATTTGTGTCTTTCTTGGTTTGGTGAGTCATTACATTTGGTTCGTTCAGGAATTTTCATCTATTGCATCACCCTTGACCAAATTGACCCAGAAGGTTGCTCCTTTCAGGTGGCCGGATGAGTGTGAGGCGAGCTTTCAGAAGCTCAAGACCGCCTTGACGACAGCTCTTGTACTAGTTGTGCCATCAGCTTCAAGCTCTTATACAGTATATTGTGATGCTTCTCGGGTCGATATTGGGTGTGTGTTAATGCAGAAGGGTAGTGTGATTTCTTATTCTTCACTTCAGTTAAATCCCCATGAGAAGAACTACCATGTTAATGATTTAGAGTTGGCTGCCATTGTTCACGCATTGAAGATTTGGAGGCATTATCTTTATAGTGTGTCTTATGAGGTGTTTACTGGTCATCGTAGCCTCCAGCACTTGTTCAAGAAAAAGGATCTCAATTTGAGGTAGCGGAGATGGTTGAAGCTGCTAAAGGATTATGATATTACCATCTTGTACCATCTGGGAAAGACCAATGTGGTGACCGATGCCCTGAGTAGAAAGGCACTAAATATGGGTAGTCTTGCATTCCTTCCAGTTGGGGAAAAACCTCTGGCAGTTGATATTCATGCCTTGGCCAATCGACTCGTGAGATTGGATATTTCGGATCCTAGTCGAGTCCTAGCTTGTGTGCTTTCTCGGTCTTCCTTGTTTGATCGTATCAGAGAGCGCCAGTATAATGATCCACATTTGCTTTTCCTCAAGGACAAGGTTCTGCATGATGATCCCAGAGATGTAACTATTGGTGATAGTGAGGTTTTGATGATGCAGGTCCGGATATGTTTGCCTAATGTAAATGGACTTCGGGAGTTGATTCTATATGAGGCCCATAAATCACAGTATTCCATCCATCCGAGTGTCGTAAAGATGTACCAGGATTTGATACAGCACTATTGGTGGATGAGAATGAAGAAAGATATTATGGGATTTGTAGCTTGGTGTCTCAATTGTCAGCAGGTGAAATATGAACATCAGAGACCGGGTGGCTTGCTTTAGCAGATAGAGATTCCAGAGTGGAAGTGGGAGAGGATCACCATGAATTTTGTAGTTGGACTCCCATAGACTTTAAGAAAGTTCGATGCTATTTAGGTGATTGTGGATCAGCTAACAAAGTTCGTGCACTTCATTCGTGTGTGTACTACCTATTTTTTAGAGCGGTTAGCTGAGATTTATATCCGAGAGATTGTTTGCCTGCATGGTGTCCTAGTTTCCATCATTTTAGATAGAGGTACTCGGTTTACATTGCAGTTTTGGAGGGTCGTGCAGCGAGAGTTGGGTACTCAGGTTGAGTTGAACACAACTTTTTACCGTCAGATGAATAAACAATCCGAGCGTACTATTCAGATATTGGAGGACATTTTACACGCCTATGTCATTGATTTTAGGGGTTCATGGGACCAGTTTCTACCGCTCGTAGAGTTTGCATATAATAACGATTATCGGTGTAGTATTCAGATGACTCTGTATGAGGCTTTATATGGGAGGAGGTGTAGATCTCCAGTAGGTTGATCTGAGTCGATTAAGGCTAGGCTTTTGGGTACGGACTTGGCTCAAGATGCATTGAACAAGGTGAAAGTGATTCAGCGGCGGCTTCGTACACCTCAGTTAAGACAAAAGAATTATGCTGACAGAAAGGATCGTGATGTGTCTTACATGGTTGGGAGAAGGCTCTACTAAAGGTCTCACCCACGAAGTGTGTTATGAGATTTGGGAATAAGGGAAAGCTAAGACCTCGGTTCGTTAGGCCTTTTGAGGTGCTTTAGAGAATTGGAGAGGTAGTTTATGAGCTTGCTTTGCCACCTAGCTTGTCGGGTGTGCATCCAGTATTTCATGTTTCTATTCTTTGAAAGTATATCGGTGATCCATCTCATGTATTGATTTTTAGCACGGTTCAGTTAGATGATGATTTGACTTATGATGTGGAGCCAGTGGCTATTTTAGAGCAGCAGGCTAAAAAGTTGAGATCAAAGGATATAGCTTCAGTAAAAGTGTAGTGGAGAGGTCAGCCCGAGGAGGAGGCTACTTGGGATACCAAGAGGGAGATGTGGAGCAGTTATCCACACCTATTTGGGGCTTCGGGTATGTTTCTAGACTCGTTCGAGGACGGATGATTGTTTATGAGGGGGAGGATGTAACAACCTGGCCGGTCGTTTTGTAAGTTATATCCCCATTACCACAATTTCTGCTTCATTTTTTATCTTCAACTATATTTCATTGTATCGTGTGAGTTGGTTCAAGTCTAGAGTAGTGTTGAAGTAAATTGAGACACTTAGTCTCTTTTGTTAAGGCTTAAGTTGGGAAAGTTCACCGGTTGTTGACCTATATATAAACGATCTCAGATTTGAATTTTTTTGGATCTTTTAGTTCCGTTAGGTGATTTTGGACTTAGGAGCGCGTTCGGAATGTGACTTGGAGGTCTGTGATAGAATTAAGCATGAATTGGCAAAAGTTGGAAATTTGGTAAATTTGGCCGGTAATGGAAAATTTGATATTGGGGTCAGAATGGAATTTTGAAAGTTGGATTAGGTTTGTAGTGTCATTTGTGACGTGTGTGAAAAATTTGGGGTCATTAAGACGTGATTTGATATGTTTCGGCGTTGTTTGTGAAATTTGAAAATTTAGATGTTCTTAGGCTTGAATCCGAGGGTAATGTGGTGTTTTGATGTTGTTTTGAGTGATATGAAGGTTCAACTAAATTTGAATGATGTTACGGGATGTGTTGATATGTTTGGTTGAGGTCCCGAGGGCCTTGGATGACTTTCATGTGATTAACGGATCATTTATAAACTTTAAAAGTTGGCAGATTTTCTGGTATTTGTTGTAGAGATTTTTTTCGTCATTTTCACGAGGAGGCCACCACATTCCCGAAAGGTTAAGGTGAGCTGAGGAAGTTTTGCGCTTCGTGTTTGCGAAGAAGGTAACATGTTCACGAAGGTACATGGGTGGTGTTCAACGTGAACGCGAGAGGAGTATGGCATTCGCGAAGAAGAGAATAGGCAACTGGGGACCCAGGTCCATTATTCTATGCGTTCGCAAGGTGACGGTCGCATTCGCGAGGGTTGAGCTGGTAAGGCATCGCACTCTTGAGGATCATGTCACGTTCGCGAATAGTAAAGTGAGGAAGCAATAGAGTTGTTCATCACGAACGCGAGAGGGAGGCCGCAAAAGTATTTCATGATTGTATTTTGAGCTAGAGACCATGGATTTGGGCAATTGTAGAATTTATTTTCAAAGAGTTGATTGGGGTAATTATTCATCACTTGATTTTGGTTAAATTTCATGATTGTATCTTGATTTTCATCATCTAAATGGGGAATTGGGGTGTAAATTTGTTTGGGGGGG
>MU701189.1:3239-58953 GCA_026770625.1 Nicotiana glauca | reverse complement strand
TTCATAATAGACGAAATTGTAAATGAGTGTGCACAAGACCTCACTTTAAACGATCATATCTCCCGTTATATAAGGTATTGTGTGACCCATAACCTATCAAATTAAAGCCTATTGAGTCTAGTTTCCAACCCATCAAACCCTGCGTCATTTGGAGGTGTATATAATATGTTATGACCATTTCACTGGTCAGGTGTCAGAGTGCGCGAAGTCGCACGTTTCGCGTNTATATGAGTGATGTTTTGCCTGAGGAGTGGTTTATGATTTCATCATTTTGCTCACCTTTGCATTGAGCCTTTGTTTCAAAACTGTTGAAAAATATCTTTAAATATTTTTTTACCATAACGAGGTTTAAACGAGATGATTTGATTCAAACCTTGATTTTAAAAGCCTGTTGTATTTTAGTGAGCTTTCATTACATGAACTTTAAATGCTTTACTGTTCGTCACTAATGCTCAGCCGTTATTTGCTGTTGTTACTTACTGAGCTGGGGTACTCACGTTACTCTCTACACCTTGTGTGCGGATCCAGGCGTATCAGGACCCGGTAGCGGCTGTTGACTATTCTAGTTGTAGATCTTCTCGAAGTTAGCAAGGTAACTACTGGCAATCACAGCCCTGCTCTTCTCCCTCCTATCTTCCTATAGTTGATTGTAGTTATTTTCTAGACTGTGTTAGTCTCAATATTTTCGGATAAATTTTAGCAGATGCTCATGACTAATACGATGTCGGGCTTTTCTTTCTGCACTTTCATTATTTAAATTTTTTTTATAAAGTTTTATTATTAAATATCTTGAAATTTATCATTGAAATGAAATATTGTATTGTTTTTGGTAAAGAATCAACTTGCCTAGTGCCACGATAGGCATCATCCCGACGTAGTAGTTGTGGCAGCTTTCAAGACAATCCCATGTGAGCGTTGCAACAAAAGCTTAAAACATTATCCAAAGAACTGAGCAAATTGTCTAGGGAAAACATTGGTAATTTTTATGACAAGGTCAGGCAAATGGAAGAGAACACTAGACTTAATGAGGAGGCTTACGATATAAATGACTCAGAAGAGAATAGACAAAAACTACATAAATCGGAGGCTGAATACATCAGGAGGCTTAAGATGCAATAATCCATACTCAGGCAAAAAGCAAGGGTCAAGTGGGCAGAGGAGGGTGACACCAACATCAAATATTTTTATAGTATTATTAGAGAAAGAAGAAGAAAAACTCAAATTTATAGAATCAAAAATGAGAATGGTGACTGGATTGAAGGGAATAAAGAAATAACACAAGCTGCAATTGATCATTGGACATTCTCAGACGGTGTGATAGATTGATTACATATGAAGATAATGAACATATAATACAAAAACCAACTAAGGAAGAGATCAAATAGGCCATCTTTTTTATGGACCAAACAGCGCAACAGGGCCATATGGATTTAATGGTCTTTTTTTCCAAACTACATGGAGAATAGTCAAAAATGATGTTATAGAGTTTGTTTCAGCTTTCTTCTGGGGAGCCAACCTAACAAAATACTACACTCACACATGCTTGGTTCTTATTCCTAAGGTTAACTCCCCTGACAACTTTTCGCAAATGAGACCCATCAGTTTGTGAAACTTCACCAACAAAATTATTTCTATGATCCTGGCGATGAGAATTGGTCCCTCACTGCCAAGGATTATTTCTGAAAACTATTCTGTTTTTGTGAAATGCAGACTTTTAACAGAAAACATTCTACTTAACCAGGAGATTATATATGGAATCAACAAGAAGAAAAGTGAGAAAAATATAGTAATGAAGCTGGATATGTCTAAGGCATATGATAAGTTATCCAGGACATTTCTCACTTCTATACTCAGATGTGACGACCCGACCCGTCACCTCATGAATTACTGCTTTGTTTCCCCCATTTTATGCTTCTTCATGTTTCATTATCAGTATTCGGTGTGTTAGAGTCGATTTGGGTTGGTGTTTGTAAAAACTGAGACACTTAGTCTCTTTTAAGAAGGCTTAAGTTAGAAATGTCAACCGGACATTGGATTATGAGTTAGAGGGCTCGGATATGATTTTTGGTGATTTGGTTAGTTTCGGGGGGATGATTTCTGACTTAGGAGCAGGATCAGAATTGATTTTAGAGGTCCGGTGTAGAATTAGGCTTGAATTGGCGAAGTTAGTATTTTGGCGAATTCCAGTTGATGGGTCAAATTTTGATCCGAGGGTTCGAATGGAATTCTGAGAGTTTTTGTAGCTTTGTTTGGTGATTTTGGATATGTGTGAAAAATTTTAGGCCATCCGGATGTCGTTTGGTTGGGTTTTTGATCGAGTGCGTGTTTCGGAAGAATTTGAAGAACTTAGGATTTGAATTGATGTAATTTGATGGTTTTAGTGTTAATCGTGGTGTTTTGATGATCGGAACAAGTTTGAATATTATTTTAAGACGTCTTGGTATTTTTGGTTGAGGTCCTGGGGGGCCTCGGGGTGAGTTCGGATGATTAAACGGAGAGTTTTGGAATTTGCATGTTGCTGAAGCCTGCTGCAACTTGTATTTTCGCTTCTGTGAGTCTTGGACCGCAGAAGCGGAAACGCTTAAGCAATGGATTGACCACAGAAGCGGTGAAGAGGCCTGGGCACTGGTTCCGCAGAAGCGATAGTGTAGCCGCAGAAGCGGTATCACTTATGCGATGTTGTGACCGCAGAAGCGGTTGGGTTCGAGATTGTAACTTCCGCAAAAGCAGGAGGAGACCCGCAGGAGAGGAGTCGCAGAACGGACTTGATGACTGCAGAAACATTCGTGGACCTTATTTGAATTTCCACATAAGCGGATGGGAAATCGCAGAAGCGGTCCCGCATAAGCGGTTAAGGGTCCGCAGAAGCGAAAGGTGCTGGTAGATTTATAATATTTCCTCCGCGAGCTAGGCCTTATTTTCACCATTTTTAATCGAGCTTGAGAGCTTTTTGGGAGCAATTGAAGAGGGTTTCGACTGGAGTTTATAGGAGGTAAGATTTTTGAGTTAAAAACATGATTATTATGAGAAATTAACCTAGAAATTCATGGAGTTAAGCCTAAAATTGATGAAGTAGGGCTTGGAATTTTGAGATATAAATTTGGGATTTGAGGGAGCATTTGAGCTCGGATTTTGGTAAATTTGATATGTATAGACACGTGGCGAGACGAGGAATCCATTGATGTAAATGTTCTAATTTTTCGAGAAGTGGGCCCGAGGCTCGGGTTTTGCTAGTTTTGAGATTTTTGCTATTTTTTGATTGTTTTCGATCGGTTATTGTTCCTTAGCATATTATGATGTATTCACTCAGATTTTGGTTAGATTCAACGTGCGTGGAGGCCGATTTGAGGGGTAAAGGTGTCGCGAGCTAGAGTTTTCACCGGTTCAAGGTGAGTAATGATTGTAAATGATAGTCTAAGGGTTTGAAACCCTAGATTCTGCACGTCCTAGTGCTGTATTGAGGTGACTTGCACGCCGTCTAGGGAGCGTGGGTTAGAGCACCATTAGGGATTGTGACTTGGTCTGTCCCGATTGATGGAATTACTACATATTCAACTGAAACTACTTGTTATCATCATAATTTGGGTTGATTTCCATGTTTGGGCTTCGTGCCAACTATGTGAATCCTTCAGGAATTGATATCACTATTTTTGCATTACTTTGCATATTATTTGATCTCGGTCCAAGGTTTGAATACTATTTTGCAAAGTCAACCATATTTTTAAGATTTGAAAACTTAAACAATATTTGATTGATGTTTGAGCTGAGAACGATTATTTTTAATATTGCCCAAGTGGCTTATGTGCATTTCTGGACTGAGCATGGCTCAGGCTGCACGCCATAGTGGTGCTATATTGAAATTGAGGTTGAGGGCCTGGTTGGTGCCACGAGATGGCTTGATATTGCGATTGGGTTGTAGGAGCCCCTCCGTAGTATGTACACACCCCCAGTGAGCACCGTCGACGTTAAATGGATCAGGCTGCACGATGCAGCGGGTACCGGAGCGTACCGTCATATGCATTGCATTGCACTCGTGCATTTGTTCCTAGTTGTATTATCTGTCATGACATTTCAGCTCTCCCATTTCATTGGCTTCCATGCTACTTCTTGCATTGCTTACCTGATACCCCGGTGTTATTTGTTGATGGAGTGTTATGCCCGAGGGGCTGAATTATGTGCTGACTCACACTATCTATTTCGCATTCATTTTGGAAAAAGATATTTTCGAAAGAGGTTTTAAATTGAGCCCAAATATTTTCTAAAGCTTACACGGTTTCACTATTTTTCTCAAAGGGTTACACTATTCTATATAGCATGATGGCTTTCTTTGCGTGGTTTCTTGCTGCTCAGTTATTATTTACCTTTATTACTCACTGAGTTGGAGTACTCACTTTACTCCCTGCACCTCACATGCAGATGCAGGTATTGGTTTACCTGGTAGCGGGTTGAGCTGGTTGAGGATTTTGCTATCGTAGCAGAGCAAGGTGACTGCCAGCGTTCGCGGTAGCATATTTCTTCTTTTGATTCTAAATTTTAAATCCATATATTACAGATCTTGTAGTTGAATTAAAAATCCTTCTAGATGCTCGTGATTAGTGACATCCCGATCGGGCTGTGTCGGGATGGTTCCCTATTTTGTCATTTTTCTTCCACACATATGATAATTTTATTAATGTTTTAGACTTATTTCATGCTAAGTAAGTATTAAAGAAGTATTGATTGTTCTATTGGATGGCCTTATCTTCACGAGAGGCGCCACCACGACCGTATTTGGGAATTGGGTCGTGACAAGTTGGTATCAGAGCCTAGGTTACTAGGTCTCACGAGTCATGATCAGGTTTAGTAGAGTCACGCGGATCGGTACAGAGACGTCTGTATTTATCCTCGAGAGGCTGCAGAACCTTTAGGAAAACTTCACTTTCTTGGAATTCTTATCGTGCGTACTTGATTCAGCTTGAGATATAACCCTTGAAATTCCTTACACATGTCTGTATGCGCATACGAGCGCTCAGTATTATATGTGCATTGATGGCTTGTGTTTCCCCGATCAAGGGGCGAGATGTAATCTTCGTGAGTATATTGGGCCAGTCTGGAGGACTTGAGGCTGGATCTTTGCCTATGGCTTGAGCACCGAGGTTCTGATTGTGTGAGCAAGTGTTTTGAACTTATGTGTTCGATATTGTCTCTATTAGCTGAAATGGCGGTTGGATATTCATGTGATGAGTATGTTAGTACTGCGAGATGTATCTATATCACTTGGTAGTGACGAAGAAGTCTGTTGGATAATAGATGAACTGTTAAATGTTTGATTCCTATTGTGACTTGATGTGTAACCCCGAGTTATGGCCACGTGAAGAATATTTTTGTGTCCCCTAGTTGGGAGTGAAGTGCATTACATGTGGCGGTATGAGTCCAGACTCAGGAAGACTAAATGAGTGTGTAACGTATATGATGGTGGAAGGTATGCTGAAATACTAAATTGAGGCGAAACAGGCGGGTTATCTCCTACGGAGTGTTCTTGAGTAGTATAATCCTTACGTGTATGTTAGAATATCTCATGTGTAATTGGAGGGTACGTGATGAAATTTGAAAAATTGGGTCTCTTAAAAGAGTGGACTCAACTAATGTGGGGATGAATGCGAGATTTGCAGAGGATTATAGTATAGATGATCTGTGTTTCCACAAACTTGTAAATGATTTGAGTTTAATCTCACTATGGTATTGTGGCATCATCTATACTATATTAAAAGCAAGAACCCCAACAGTAAAAAGTTAAATTACTTTAATACCCCTCTTATTCCAAAGAGACACAACGCTTCAGAGAGACACCTTATGTGAAGCCAATAGTTTTACACGATTAGGAAGCATATTCCCGTTTCAACATTTTGGACCAAAGGATGTAAAATTTGGATGCAACGATTCTTGCCAATGCTACGGCATTTATCCAAAGGATTGTCCTTCTTTCTCATAGTTTATTTGAGGAAATAAAGTAATATTCATGGAAGGCAAAGTAAATTCCAAAGTGAATAAACAATAAAGTGACAACAAAATCGGGTCCTTCTTTATTTACTCTATTCATTCTTTAATATTTGTTCTTTGTGATTTATGAAATTAAATATGTATAAATATTAGGATGGATGGTTATGATGTAATAATAAGATTCTTCAATTTATGTGTATAGTGGTCTGATTCAAAAAATGAGTATGCTACTTCTTTGAATCCTTTTTGTTTTCTGTTTCGCTTTCATTGTTTTCCTCTTGTACTTGACAATTCTAAATAAAGTAGAAACTGATGAGATAAAAAATTTAGGTTCTAAATCTATCTAGAGCACAGAGTGCAAAACATAAAAACATGTGTATAAGTGATGTCTCTAATTTAAAATTATAAAAGGCAAAGATATTTCCCCTGAGATCGAGATTCGTGGTACTCACAATATTTCTTAAGAGGCTGCTCAAGCATTAAGTGTTTCCACTTAAGTATAATTAGTAAAATTCTTTCAACCTTTCCATATATATAGATACAATACACATCTCACTTTTGATGACGGGGGGGGGGGGGGGGGGGGGGGGGGGGGGGGATGATTTGATGGCGGCCGCCACCCTACGGCCTGCGGCATATGATATTTGGGATGAAGTTTTTAGATTGTTGAAGAATAGTAAAGAAATTGCAGGTACTATCTTAAATAATTCCTTGGATAAGTTCTTTCAATAATCTAGCTACAGATTTCTTTTGGAGTTAAAAGTTGTAGTATTGTATAGATATAGTTAGAGCAATTTAACCACTTGAGGATCAATGTTACGTATGGTAAAGAATAAACTACGCAAATCAAGTGATTCATAAACTGAAACTTAAGATTTGTATTTCTATTCTACCTGTGCTTAAATGATTTAAATATTTAATTGTATTTAATTTTGGCTGATTGATATATTTTAATTCATAATAGTTATTTGATTATTCAATTAAACTAGGGTTTGCCAATTATTCATAAGCAAAAGAGACAATTTAATTTTTGAAAAGACAAACAATATTGAAAAGGTTACAATCATGTAACATATTTTGATTACCATGTACATGGGCGATGGATCTTTTCGTCGTGATATTTTTGGCATTGTTTCTTTTACATAAACTTTTCTCATTTAGTTAACATTATGTATACGAGGAGGTTATACTCGGTAATAGAGTTACTTTGTGCCTAAATTTAATCGTTTGTTTGCAATGTTTGTTGTCTGCTTGGAACAAACTTTAAGATATTGGTATTTGTTTAGAATGAACTTTTGTGCTTATGCCAAGAAATTCAACTTTATCTCCTTAAAAATCAAGGGCACCTTTTCAAATTTGTCTACAAATAATACCTTACGATAACAATAAATAAAGTATAGAGTGAACAATTTTAATTATAACATGTTTTGTTACATGACCAACTTTACATGTCTGTACCTCATAAATTCAAAATAAGTAAAAGAAATCACATGTTTGTATGAAACTTATACTTTATAGTCTTCATGTATAATTATTTATTAAAATGTTTTATTATAATACATGACTCAACATACACGTGCAACGCACGTGCTGAAAAACTAGTTAGAGTAAAAGTGTTAAAGGTTATTGAGTGTGTCCTGATATATGGCTTCGAGCCAAGTTGGGGAGGTGGTTGTTGACGAGCTAATTGCACAGTTATGTGCTATATTGGTTCCAATTTGGGGCATACATGGGTTAGCTATGGCACGAGTGAAGCAAAATTTTGATAAAGGTTACATGGTGCCTCGTAGATGTGTAAGAATCAGGGGATGTCTTAAGCAGTTGTTGGTAAGAATGCTCGGTGCATGGTGTAGGAAGATGTTTGTTTGTATTGGAATGGGGTCATATCCTACGGTGTTAGAGTGCTAATAAGGCACGAGTGGTTCTGTTCGTTAGGTCAGGTAATTTGCAGTTTGAATAGGAGCGAATGACTTTTGAGAATGGTTCTAATGTGTTCAAGATTATACAGGGAACAATTGGGCATCTTAAGGTTGTGTATGTGGTTAGAGATTGTGTTTTCATATGAAAAGATCAAGACTTGTGATATTTTTATGTTAATTATGGGGTTCTATGTATCAGTATCTGGGAAGTAAAGGTAATGAATTTAGATTTGCAGTAAGTTCTTCAGAGTAAAGTATTATGGAATGTGGTATTTCTGGGAACATTTGAGAGACTATTCAATGGCCTATGGGTCTTAGACAGTGTGGTCTTGTGCTTGAGTCTCGTGTGGTAAGCCCGGGTTGAGGTATTATAGCGCCACAACAGGAGGGAATATCAAGTTGATGATGAATCAGAAAGGAAATTAGATAGATGGAATAGCTTGATAGTAGTTCGAATCGGTATGGTAAGGATATGATTAATTCCTTGTATATGTTCGAAGTAATGAGCCATTGCAAGTATTTTGCACCAATGCTCTTGGGTTTTGATGGCTTGCGTAGCTTGTTCGAGTTAAAAGGATTACATCCTGGTAGTTTAATTTATGCAAACGGAAATGAGAGAGTTCTGGTTGATTCCTACCGTGGTTGAAGAGGTGCATTTTCTGCGAATATGAGAGACATGGAATGTGTCATGATTTTTCTTCTAGATGGGTTCAATGGAAGTTATTGACTAGTTGAGTGTGTCGATGTCTGTGGTGCGGAAGAGAGATAAAAGTTTTCATGTTATCCTTTGAAGGTATGATATATGTGGTATGTTGTGGAGGATTGATATTTGGCTGTTCGAGGTTTCAGTTCAGTTCTGAAAGGAAGTTCACAAAACTTTTAGACAAAGGGTAGCCTCAGATAATTAAGGAAATGATACTGCTAATTAGAAGTGATTGACGAGAGTATACGTCTCAGGAAAAGGTAATGTGATTAAACTGATGATACTTCGATAGTATTACGACATTTTCTTGTTAGATCGACTGCTAATATCTGAGTTTGTTTGATGGCACTTGGGAATTTTAGAATATCTTTCGTGGAATGATTGGGTACTTGAGGTATAATATGTATTCATACGGCGGAGTTTAGGATCAGGCATGGTTATTCGTGTGCTATATGGAGTTGGAGATAGGAAGTTCTCGTGTACAAACTATGTAGTGGCTGTGGAGCGTATGTATTGGCACCGTTTAGCAGCTATTGGAATTTGGAGGCCCGAGTGGATCTTTCTTTGCTTGGTATGTTAGGTTTTGGATATGATGTTGGGGTGTAGACTGGCTGTCTCAGTGTTGGGTTATTCTAGACTATTGCACTATGGGCTATGCCGGAAACGCCACGGGTTGAGTGGCTAGGTGCATCAGATTATGTTCTATCATAGTGGTTTATATTTCAAAGACCCAGCGGACGGTTGGGAAGGATTTCTTTTCTTAATTGGGCCTTCGTGATGGATGTCAGTGCAAAGATTTCTACCATTGATTCAGTTCCGGTCTTGAGGGACTTTTCAGATGCGTTTCATGTCGCTGGGCGATGTTGTGGATTTCGATATTGTTTTGATGCCCGGCACCGTATCGTACGGCTCCGGCAGGAATTATAGTAGTGGAAGGAGAAGCTTTAGGCATTCTTGGTGATGAGTTCGTTGGTAGGCCAATGTGGATACGTGTTAGCTTGAGTTGGCTTGGTTGGCCCCAAATTGTATTGTTGAGTGATAGGTTGATTCGATCGTTATTGAGCTTGCTAGTGATCCGAGGAGAGCTATGAGTTGTTGTTCGGTGTTGTGAGAACTTATGAATTATTGGTTATGGGCACATATGGTGCGGTTCTATAGGGGATTCATAGTGAAAGTCGAGCGAGAAGAGTAATTGGGTGTTGCTCGATAAATAGAGTATTGGTTATGACCTATCGGGTTGCGTCTCATATGTTATTTGCTTCACCGTGGGTGTAATGAATTGCTTTGGTTTCGGATATCAAATGGTGTGTGGCTATGGATTTTGAGCATAGTGACTTGAGGTGTTTCATATGAAATAATGTTTGGATAGGATCGCGCATTATGGCAAGGCCACGTGGAGATATGACCTTTCGGGGTAGATTCATGTGTTCTATTTCTACGATGTGAGATGGGGTCTCAGCCTTGTGTTGTGATGGTACTGATGAACTTGAGGTACAACTCTTTCGTTTGAGTCATCTTTCATCACATGAGTATGTTCAGACCGTTTCTTATTGGTGTGTGTATTATACGATTTGTGGCTTAGGCCTGTATTGAGGTGTCATATCACTAGAGTGGTATGTTGGATTCGAGGTGATTGTTGGGTCACTAATGAATACGACGGGTTTGATTTTCGCTTGTTGGAAGGATAATATCGAGGTTCGGCTCGGAAATTTGTTGTGGTATTAGTCAAAAGGGAAGTGACATTATGAGTGGTTGATCAGAGAAATGGTTATGGTTTGCTGTGTGTATCATTTATCATTGGCAGTATAAGAAAAGTGTTGGAATAAGACTTTAGCTAATAAGGGATGATCTATCGGTGTTTGGTTGTTGTGGGCAACTGCTGTAAATAGACGTTATCGTTTCGAGTGCTTGGATTATGGGGTATATCATATGATTTCACCTGAGTTTGCAGGTATGGGTTATTACAACTGGTTCGGGACTATTCAAAGTATAGGTGTGAGATTTTGATCGTATTGATGGTGTCAGAAATGAAAAAGGTAGTTCTATGATTTATGGGCTAGACCGGATTGTGGAATTATAGCTATGTTGTGCTATCGGACCTATGCAAGATAGGGCGACGTGGAATCCCACGGGTATATGCTTGGTAAGGTTATTCAGTTGTTGGTTGGCTTCTAGGACAACTCTGGGTACGCTCGAGGATGAGCGTTTGTTTAAGTTGAGGAGGATGTGATGACCCGACCCGTCATCTCATGAATTACCGCTTTGTTTCTCCCATTTTATGCTTCTTCATGTTTCATTATCAGTATTCGGTGTGTTAGAGTCAATTTGGGTTGGTTTTGGTAGAAAGTGAGACACTTAGTCTCTTTTAAGAAGGCTTAAGTTAGAAACGTCAATCGGACGTTGGCTTATGAGTTAGAGGGCTCGGATGTGATTTTTGGTGATTCGGTTAGCTTTGGGGAATGATTTGTGACTTAGGAGCGGGATCGAAATTGATTTTGGAGGTCCGGTGTAAAATTACGCTTGAATTGACGAAGTTAGTATTTTGGCGAATTCCGGTTGATGGGTAAGATTTTGATCTGAGGGTTGGAATGGAATTCCAAAATTGTTGTAGCTTTGGTAGGTGATTTTGGATATGCGTGCAAAATTTCAGGTCATTCGGACGTCGTTTGGTTGGGTTTTTGATCGAGTGCGTGTTTCGGAAGAATTTGAAGAACTTAGGATTTGAATTGATGTAATTTGGTGGTTTTAGTTTTAGTCGTGGTGTTTTGATGATTGGAACAAGTTTGAATAATATTTTAGGACATATTGGTATTTTTGGTTGAGGTCCCGGGGGACCTCGGGGTGAGTTCGGATGATTAAACGGAGAGTTTTGGAATTTGCATGTTGCTAAAGCCTGCTGCAACTGGTATTTTCGCTTCTGCGAGTCTTGGACTGCAGAAGCGGACACGCTTAACCGATGGATTGACCGCAGAAGCGGTGAAGAGGACTGGGCGCTGGTTCCACAGAAGCGATAGTGTAGCCGCAGAAGTGGTATCGCTTATGCGATGTTGTGACCGCAGAAGCGGTTGTGTTCGAGATTGGAACTTCCGCAAAAGCGGGAGGAGACCCGCAGGAGCGGAGTCGCAGAAGGGACTTGATGACCGCAGAAACGGTCGTGGCCCTTATTTGAATTTCCGCAGAAGCGGATGGGAAACTGCGGAAGCGGTCCCCCATAAACGGTTAAGGGACCGCAGAAGCGAAAGGTACTGGGCAAATTTATAATATTTCCTCGGCGAGCTAGGTCTTATTTTCACCCTTTTTAAGCGAGCTTGAGAGCTTTTTGGGAGCAATTGAAGAGGGCTTCGACTGGAGTTTGTAGGAGGTAAGATTTTGAGTCAAAACATGATTATTATGAGAAATTAACCTAGAAATTCATGGAATTAAGCCTAATATTGATGAAGTAGGGCTTGGAATTTTGAGATTTAAATTTGGGATTTGAGGAAGCATTTGAGCTCGGATTTTGGTAAATTTGATATGTATCGACTCGTGGAGAGACGAGGAATCCATTGATGTGAATTTTTTGATTTTTCGAGAAGTGGGCTGGGGCTCGGGTTTTGCTAGTTTCGAGATTTTTGCTATTTTTCAATTGTTTTCGATTGAGTATTGTTACTTTAGTATATTGTGATGTATTCGCTCTGATTTTGGTTAGATTCGACGCGCGTGGAGGCTGATTTGAAGGGCAAAAGCGTCGCGAGCTAGAGTTTTCACCGGTTCGAGGTGAGTAATGATTGTAAATGATAGTCTGATGGTTTGAAACCCCGGATTCTGCACGTCATAGTGTTGTATTAATGTGACTTGCACGCCGGATAGCGAGCGTGGGGTAGAGCACCATTGGGGATTGTGACTTGGTCCGGCCCGATTGATGGAATTACTATGTATTCAACTGAAACTACTTGTTATCATGATAATTTGGGCTGATTGCCATGTTTGGGCTTCGTGCCAACTATATGAATCCTTCAGGGATTGATATCACTATTTTCGCATTACTTTGCATATTATTTGATCTCGGTCCAAGGTTTTAATACTGTTTTGCAAACTCAGCCATGTTTCTAAGATTTGAAAACTTTAACAATATTTGATCGACGTTTGAGCTGAGAACTATTATTTTTAATATTGCCCAATTGGCTTATGTACATTTCTGGACTGAGCATGGATCGGGCTGCACGCCGCAGCGGTGTTATATTGATATTGAAGCTGAGGGCCTAGTTGGTGCCACGATATGGCTTAATATTGCACTTGGGCTGTAGGAGCCCCTCCGGAGTCTGTACACATCCCAGTGAGCGCCGTCGATGTTAAATGGATCGGGTTGCACGCTGCAGCGGGTACCGGATCGTACCGTCATATGCATTGCATTGCACTCATGTATTTGTTTCTATTTGTATTATCTGTCATGACATTTTAACACTCTCATTTCATTGGCTTCCATGCTACTTCTTGCACTGCTTACCTAATACCCCGGTGTTATTTGTTGATGGAGTGATGTGCCCGAGGGGCTGACTTATGTGCTGACTTGCACTATCTGTTTCGCATTCATTTGCTTAACTGTTGGAAAAATATATTTTCGAAAGAGGTTTTAAACTGAACTTAGATATTTTCTAAAGCTTACACGGTTTCACTGTTTTTATCAAAGGGTTACACTGTTCTATATAGCACGATGGCTTGCTATGGGTGATTTCTTGCTGCTTATTTATTATTTACCTTTATTACTCACTCAATTGGAGTACTCACTTTACTCCCTACACCTCAGGTGCAGATGCAGCTATTGGTTTACCTGGTAGCGGGTTGAGCTGGTTGAGCATTTTGCTATCGTAGCTGATCAAGGTGACCGCCAGCGCTTGCGGAACCGAATTTCTTCTTTTGATTCTAAATTATAAATCCATGTATTACAAATCTTGTAGTTGAATTAAAAATCCTTCTAGATGCTCGTGACTTGTGATACCCCGGTCGGGCTGTGTCGGGATGGTTCCCTGTTTTGTCATTTTTCTTTCGCACATATGATAATTTTATTAATGTTTTAGACTTATTTCATGCTAAGTAAGTATTAAAGAGGTATTGATTGTTCTACTGGCTGGCCTTGTCTTCACGAGAGGCATCATCACGATCGTGTTTGGAAATTGGGTCGTGATATCAGAAAAGTAGCATTTTCTGAATTGATCATTGAACTAATATATAGAGTAATTTCTAATAATTGGTACGCTATTATGATCAATGGCTCTAGGTAGTGATTCTTTAATTCCCCTAGAGGGTCGAAACAAGTGGATCCCTTCACTTCTTCACTTTTCATTATTGTTGCTGAATGCTTGACCAGAGCTTTTAACCGACTTCATCTCAGGGATGACTTTGTTGGATTCTCTATGTATAAAAAAGGACCTGAGATTAATAACCTTTGTTATGTTGATGATCTTGTACTCTTATCTTCTGCAAACAAGAGATCTATAAAACTCGTTATAAAGCAATTGAGGATTTATCAAGAAGCATTAGGTCTAGAGATCAATAAAGGAAAAATATTATTCTTGACACATCAGAGTATCGACAATAATCATAAAAGAAGAATCAAGAAGTGGAGTGGATACAAGCACTCACGATTCCCGTGCTCCTACCTGGGATGTCCCATGTACACTAGAAGGAAAAAAATTAGTTACTTTACAGACATTACCACAAAAGTCCTGGTAAAAGCAGGTGGATGGCAAGGAAGGTTCCTGTCACCAAGAGGTAGAGCAGTTATCATTGAACATATACTTCAATGTCAGACACTTCACCTCCTAGATTCTATGGTTCCACCGGTCATAGTGATGAATCAGATTGAGGTGTATAATTCCAATTTCTTCTGGGGTCATAATGAAGGTAATAATAAATATCACTAGAGCTCCTGGGCTAAAATGTGTTTTCCAACAGAAGAGGGTGGTATTGGATTTAAGAGAATTCATGATATATGTGAAACCTTCTTAGCTAAGAGGTAGTGGAGACTCAGAACTGAAAACAACCTCTGGACAAGGTTCATGAGCACCAAATATTGTCCCAAAAAGCTACTTAGTTGCCAATAAAGGGAATTCTAAAGACTCTAATGCAATGAGGAGCCTGATAAGTATCAGAAATAAAGTGTAAACTAACATTTTACGAAGAGTAAATGAGGGGAACTTGCTAGCCTGGTGGGAAAATTGGAGAGATAATGGTCGTATAAACTCCTCAGTTAACTTCACCTATAAACCAGGAAATACTAGGGTGAAGGAATTCTTTCAAAATAATAGCTGGGATATTGACACCCTTAAAAGTATAGTCTTATAAATATTGTAGATATTATAGAGACAGTGAAAATGGGGAATTCAGATACTAAAGATCAGGCAATTTGGAAGCCTTCATCATATGGAACTTCTCATATGCATCTACGTTACAAATTATGAAACAAAGGGACAATCACAATGCACTTTTCAGTAAAGTGCGGCCCAAAGAAATCCCCTTCAAGATCTCCTTCTTCATTTGGAGACTGCTGAAAAATAATCTTTCACTAGATAATACAAATTTGAAATTTGGATTCCAATTAGTCTCCACATGTTGTTGCCGCAGACAATCCAAGGAAGAGAACTTGCAACTTGTTTTTTAGGAAGGAGACACTGCCAAAAGGGTATGGAATATCATTTCAAGCCCACTTGGCATCAATTGTAGGGGTGGTGGTATCAAAAATATGTCATACCAATGGTTGAACCAACATTCTAAGAACCCAGCGCACAAATTTATTCTTCACATAACTACTTGTGATAACCCAAAAGGTCATCACTTATTTTAAAAATAAATTCCACATCTCGAGCCTTAAAACCTCCTTTTTATCTCAGCTCGATTCACGTGCACAGTCTGGGCACGTATCCGGAAAGCCATTATGTGAAAAATCTATGAAAAATGATAAAGATTGCTTTTAAAATGAAGACTTCGGTCAACATTTTGGGTAAAAGGACTCCAATCTGTGATTTGATGGTCCTGGAAGGTCCGTAGAAAAATATAGGACATGGTCATATGCCCGAAATTGACTTCCGATGTCCCAAGCCCGAGAAATGAATTTTTGAAGAAAATTATTTTTAGGAAAATATAAGAGTTTTTGAGAAATGAAAGATGTTGAAATTGATGGTAGCGGGCTCGTATATTTGTTGCGGAGCCCGATACAGGTTTGAAATAATAATTTAGTTGAATCTATGAAGTTTGGTAAGAATCGGAGTCTGTTTATTATAAATCAGACCTTATTTGAGAAAATTAGAAATTTTGATGTTCTTGAGTAAATTCATGAATTTGAGGCTTAATTCATAGTGGTTGATGTTATTTTAATGATTTGACCGCACGAGCAAATCCGTATGATATTTTTGGACTTTCATGAATGCTTGGTTTTGAGCCTCGAGGGCTCGGATGAGATTTAGATAGGTCACGGAGTGAATTTAGACTTAGAAAAAATAACTGTTGCAGGTTCAGAGAAGTTGCAGATCTCTGAACCAGGCTTCACGGTCCGCAGTGATTTCTCGCGACCGCGGTGGATTTATGCGGTCTGCGGTGAACAAGGAAAATTCTTTGTGGTTGCGCTCGATATTTCGCGGACCGCGGCGGAGCTCCGCTGCCGCAATCCTTTTTATGCGATCCGTAGTAAGGGTCTGAGAGGAGTATATAAACGGGACTTTTCAGTTATTTTTCCATTTTCAGAAACATAAAATATAAGGGGCAATTTTTCAAATAATCTTTCTTCCCCAAAACACAAGTAAGTGATTTTAAACTCATTTCTTTCACTTCTTAAATTCTTTTTACAACATTTCATCCTAGAATCTAGGGTTTTCATGGTAGAATTGGGAATTTTGGGTAAAATCTAAGAATATTGAAATTTTGGGATTCATACCTCAAATTGAGGTCGGATCCCAAAACTAATAATATATCTGGGCTCAAGGGTGAATGGGTAATTGGGTTTTGGTCCGAATTTTGGGTTTGGACCAAGCGGGCCCGGAGGTCAATTTTTCACTTATGGGAAAATAATTTAAAAACCCATTTTCATGCATTGGAGTTGATTCATTTAGCATTTATTAATTGTATTAATTAAATTGTGGCTAGATTAAAGCGAATTGGTGGTGGAAATAAGAGGTAAAGCGGTAGTTGAGGCTTGAATTATGTTCGTATAATGAAGGTAAGTGTTTGGTCTAACCTTATCTTGAGGGATTTGGAGTTGTGTCTTATTTGCTATGTGTTAATTATTGAGTATGATGTATAGGCATGGTGACGAGTATCTATACGTCGGCGTCAAGCATGCCCGTGAGTCTTATACTTTGTTAAATGTGACTCCGTTTTGTATTGTTCATGCTTTATGTGATGATATCTACTGTTGAACAAGGCTTGTGGAAGTATTATTGGTAAGTGAACATTTTAGAGCGTTGGCTCAAGTTGTGAATTGATTGCGAAAGTATTATTGGTAATTGATCATTGTAGAGCGTTGGCTCAAGTTATGAATTGAGTTGTGAAGTAATTGTTGAAAAGAGAAGAGGTTTGTGAAATTGTCTCCCTTTCCAGGATGTTATTGCTTTTGATATTATCTCCCTTGCCGGGACGTTATTGTCTTTGATATTATTTCCCTTGCCGAGATATTGTTGTTATAATAATGTCCCCTTGCCAGGATATTGTTGTTATGCTATTGTTCCCTTGCCACGATGTTGTTGTGATTATATTGATTTCCTTACCCGTAATGCTTTGTGATTGTTGTTTGGGTAATGAAGAGTGTTAAAGCACGAAGGGTGATGCCGTGAATGATATTATGAGAGAGTGTTAATGCATGAGGGGTGATGTCGTACCGATATTGTGAGGCTAAAGTACGAAGGGTGATGCCGTGCCACACGATGTACAATTCTGTGCCTTTAAATGAGTGATAATGCACAAAGGATCGTTCCGTGCCATGATTATGTGAGGTAAAAGCACAAAGGTGATGTCGTGCCAGTTATATTATTTGTTGGTAAGGACAAGGGTAAAAAACACGAAGGGTGATGCCGTGCACTTGTCTTTGACTTCCTGATTTCTATTGATAATTGAGTTATGATGTTCTTTACATTTAACTATTAGTTTCTGTTGTTATTTGTTGTTCCCCGCAGCGTGTTTCCCCCTTCCTATCTTTAATTGTAAAGTTTTGACTTTATTTTCCATTGTACATGATTTAACTACACAGGTTTATATGGTAGTATGGTCCTAGACTTGTCACAACTTCGCTGAGGTTAGGCTAGGCACTTATCAGCACATGGGGTCGGTTGTGCTGATATTACACTTTGCACTCTTTTGTGAAGATCCCGGTACTGGAGCATACGGACCTTAGCTTTGAGTTGCTGCCTTCAATCCTTTTGGAGACCCGAGATAGTCCTGTAGGCATCCGCAGGCCTTGGCGTCTCCTTCTATCCTTTCATTATATTTCTTATATGTATTTCATAGACAGCATTGTATTTATCTTCGGACCCTTATTTGTAGTATTCCTAGATAGTCTATGAAATTGTGACACCAGTTCTGGATAGTTTATATTATGAATTGGTATTGGTATCATTGTTAAAATATTAAATTTCAATCTTCTATTTATTAAATTTCGTTATTTATATTATGTTGGTCCTTAATTGTTAAAGGATTAAAATGGAAAAAAGGTAAATAATTAAAAATGGTTGGCTTACCTAGCTTTCACTAGTAGGCGCCATCACGACTTCTGAGGGTGGAAAATCCGGGTCGTGACAAGTTGGTGTCGATGTCCCCTTGTGTCTAAAGGCAAAATCGGGTTTATGACATTTGGGCAGACAACTCTTTTCCTTTTGGGAATTGGGTTTGCAATTTAGAATAATCGCCACCTGATGATTAAGTGCATTAGGACATTAAGAAATTCAAAAGAAGAAAAGAACCAGAGAATGGGTAAGTGCTTGAAATTATCTCGGGGGAGGGGGAGGGTGTTAGGAATCCCCCAAGATACACTAGTGTGATTCCCGACCATACTACAATTGTGACTTTGAATGGAAACAACAAGTAAGGAAACAAGACAACTTTCACATAATGATTACAATAAGGGAAGTATAAAAATTAAAAGCATATTAAAGTTTAGCAATAAGCAATTTCATAATTGTTTAAAGGATGTATAAGGGCAGAAAGGGGGGGTCAAATAATTGGTACAAATAATCAAACAAAGGAGTAACAGAGGCAGAGGTTCGGAGGGAAACAGTGCTGGAAATTAAATATCTAAAAAAGAAACTTTTAAAGGATTGAAGTAAAAGAAGGAGTTTTAAGAACTGAAAATTTATTGCTTTTATAAAAATTCTGGGAAAAAAGAAAATAAACAAGCAAACAGGGAGGGGGGTCCTAGGTTTATAAATAACATGGATCACCCACGCAACACCCGGTAACCATTTATACACGTGGTGTTATCGCGTGGTCATCATATCCATGTCTACTCTTACCCACCCCGTTAAGGTATTAAATCGCTGAGTGGTCTCGTTACTTATTGCATGCTATTACCCACACCAATCCTATCAGACCCGGAGGCAGTTGGGACTACTAATTCGAAAGGGAAGGGAGATTGGCTTTTCAGAGTTTTAAAAGGACAAAAATCTAGTGCGACAAACAAAACACATAGAGCAGTAAAAGGGGAAAAACATAGCAGTTAAAGGCTCAAATAGGCTTCCTCATTAACAGCTATTTAGCATTACTTACAGGTACTGATTAGGTTTGAACTAAATTTAAAGCATTAGGACAAGCTGATTTATCACATATTTCTCAGATGAGGAGTCCGAATTAGCCTTGTCTGACTGAGACAGTTAATTAATGGTTTGCCTAGGTGAGACCCATAGGCATGATATATAACAGAGCGTACTGATTTTAAAGAAAAGATTACTGGTTTTATAAACAAAAGATCTGAAGATTTTAAACGACCTTGTGGCTGATTTTAGACTCATAGATGAAATAGACAAAGCTGATTCAGTTGATTACTCCTATAGACATGATTTCTAAGCGTTATTGGTTTTTAAATGATTACATAAATGCAAGAGTCATATAGGAATGGTATCTAGAATGAAGTTGATTATTATTAAACCTATGATGGCTTTCCTAATAAAATACATATGCAGAAGTGCACCAACCTATGATTATGATTTCTATATGCAGAAATGCAGAAACTTAGAGACAGGATCTCTATATGCAGAAATGCAAAAACTTATAGGCAGAATTTCTAAGATGAGAATGCAGAAGTGCAGAAATTTATAAGTAACCTTATGAACAAGTTATCTACATGAATGCAGAAATTTATAAGTAACTATAAGTATGTTGTCTATATGAACGCAGGAATCAGAAAATCCTATAGGCAAGTTATCTACCCTTTGCATGCATTCATTCCCATCCCTTTCCACTAGCCATCCCAATAGTTACTAAAATTATTACAGACCCGAGTGAATCAAGAAAAAGTAAAAAAAAATTACATCAGAAAATCAAGCTACAACCAAACAACATAATTCAGACTCAAAGTCTAACAATATGAGATAAACCAACTTCCAAGATTAGATTTCCAAAAAGCCTTTCTCATGTTTGGGATGTATCAAAGTTCCCAAGAGTCTCAAAGGGGCTCCGAGCAATGCTTACACCCCAAATGCATTGTAGAATTAGATCATGGCGCAGTGTGGAAAGGCCAGCCCTCAAATGTCCAAGTTCATAGGGAACTCAAGGTCCCAAAGCAGGGCTCATAGGAGGGGGCAGAACTTAAGAGTATAAGAGTAAGTGTAAGTTCATAAAGGGGAATTAGGGAAAACCATGGCAGGCTGGTGGTCATGCCCAGCAATTAAGTGTGCTGACACACCCCTGACCAGCCTGTTAGCCAAATATGAGGAGTTAGGATCCATTGAGGACCAAGTTCTGACCTGGGTAGTAATTAGGATACTGCCAGACCAAGAACCTTAACTCAAACACATAAAGGGAACAGGGGGTAGGGATTCACAAAAGAAACAAGTGCAAGGAAAGAACATACATAGTTTAATCACTAAACATGAACAAAAAAGTAAACAAGAGAGCTGAAACTATAAAGTAAACACATAGGGGTGAGGCAGAAAATTGAATCAGAACATACCAGTCTCAAGGAAAACAAGTAAAAGCAGTAATCTCGAAAAGGCCAAGTTGTAAGCAAAGTAGTTCCCAAAGGTTTCAAGCAAAGCATAGTGTTCGAAGATTATTGAATTCAAAGCAGTTTGCAAGTGTATAAGTATTGATTTGGAAGTTAAGGATTGGTAGTGTGTAGGTCCTCTTAAAAGTGCAGAAGGGCAGTCCCTTTTATAGTTCAGAAAACAAGTAAGAAAGGCAAGGAAATAACATTGAAATCAATCTCCTTTTGGTTAAGGGATTCTGATTTCAACGGGTAAAAGCCAGTTAAGGAAAGGAGTTTTAATTAAAACCTTTTCAAAGTAGCATAAGAAGGGTGAATACATATGAGTTATTTAAGGAAAACAATCAATGGTACACAGTTTGTGCTAAATATGGAAAGGGAATCAGTCAAACAGCCAGTGAAACCAAAATTACAAGTTCAATTAGAATGAACCAAGTCAGGAAAGGTAAAGGAAGTTAAATCAAAGAAAATCAGTGACAATCTGTCAGCCTTATTAAAAGGATTTCAGAATCAATCAATTAGTTGGTAAACCTTTTGAAAGAGTAATTTCTCATATATAAAGCACACAAATAAGTAAATCAAGAAGGGATTGTCAAGTTATTTAGAAGAGAAGTTAATCAAAGAAAGGTCCATAATCATAAGCAAAAGTGATATAAGTCTAGTTTTCAGACTCAAAACGAGTCTGGGAGTCCAGGGTACCAAAATAGAACCCTAACTCGCACACAAATCAAAATTTCCAAGAAACCCCCAAATCCAAGGGTTTCGAATTGGATCAGACATAGAGGTGAGAAAGCAAGCCACTTGAGAGAGGCTCGGAAGTCTTTTCCAAAGATTTATGAGAAACAAACATACATGATAGAAAGAAAACTAATTCAAGGTCATGAGAATATGTTTGAGAAAACCCGGAATTTACACAAGTTTAGAAGAAAGAGATGATACAAGCTTAAACAAAAGATGAAATATGCTTAGTAAAAACACAAACAAAGTTCATTAAAGTAAACAAAATCAAAGAACTCGACCGTAAACACATTTTATCAAAGAATAAGGAAAACAACACGGCTTAACATGTGAGCACAGGAATAACATGTAGAGTAGAAAAAGAAAATAGAAGAATAGTACATGCATAGTAAAAGAAGTCAGACAAACATACATAAAGAAAGAACAATAGATTCAAAAAGATGCTTTTGAAAACCTTTCAAGAACCCTAAATCGAAAGAAAAAAATGATTTTGAAAAAGGAAATTTGGGGAAAATCTTTTAAACGTTCAATAGAACATAGACATGTTCCAGATCTAAGAAAATAAGCAAGTAAAGAACCTCGAACAGCTTAGGGTTGCAGAGAATAACCCTAGGAATGAGAAAGGTCTTGAGAAAAGTCAGATCCTGAGTCGAAAAGACACATATTGCTCAAATATGCCGGATTAATGGCTGGTGAAGCCATAGATCTACAGACCTGAGAAGGTCTTGGAGAGAACCATCGAAGTCAGGTTTCACAGCCTTGAATAGCTTAGGTTTAATAGTGAGGAAGGGTGAGTACAGACCATCCATGTCCTGAGATGCCATGGATTTCGGTGGAAACCCGATGAAATAAGGTGGGAGATGATTAGGGTTCTAGGAAGGTTCGAGAGGATTTGAGAGATGAAGGAGTTCAAAGGCGACGTCTCAGACAAAATAAATTAGGTTGGGGGGTTTGGAGATTAAAAAGGGAAAAGGGAATTTATGGCCATTGATCAAAATGATCAACGACCTGGATCAAAGGGGAGTCGGGTGGGTTTTTTAATCGGATCAGGGGTCGGGTAATTTAGGGATTGGGCCAGTCCGATTTGGGATTGAAATTGGGTCAATTTAAGGTTAAAATTGAAAGATAAAAGGGCTGTAATTGAAATAGAAATGGGGCTAAATATTATATAGCCATTTCCCCTTTTTATTTTATAAAAACTAATGCAAATGATTTTAAAAGCGAATTAAAAGTAATGAGCCATCAAATAATGTGACGTCCCAACCCGTCGTCTCATGTATTACTGCCCCGTTTTCCCCATTTACTGCTTCTTCATGTTTCGTTATCGGCATTCGGTGAGTTACAGTTGAATCGGTTTGGTTTTGGTAGGAAATGAGACACTTAGTTTCTTTAAGGAAGGCTTGCTTTGGAAAGGTCAACCATATGTTGACTAATGAGTTAGAGGGCTCGGGTGTGATTTTCGGTGATTCGGTAAGCTCTGGGGGATGAATTGTGACTTATAAGTGCGGTCGGAATTGATTTTAGAGGTCCGGTGTAGAATTTGGCTTGAATTGGCGAAATTAGTATTTTGGCGAATTCTGGTTGGTAGGTGAGATTTTGATCCGGGGGTCGGAATGGAATTCCAAGAGTTGTAGTAGCTTCGTTAGGTGATTTGGGAGGTGTGTGCAAAACTTCAGGTGATTCGGAGGTGATTTGGTCGGGTTTTTTATCGAATGTGAGTTCCAGAAGAATTTGAAGGACTTAGGCTTGAAATTGATGAGAAATGAGGATTTTTGCGTTGTTGGATGTGTTTTTAAGATTGGAACAAGTTTGAATAGGGTGTTGGACAATGTCTGTGCTTTTGGTTGAGGACCCGGGGGCCTTGGGGTGAATTCGGGTGGTTAAACGGAGAGTTTTTGGGAGTTTGTTGCATGTTTATATTGCTAGTATCTGGTGTTTTCGCACCTGCAGTTATGGGACCGCAGGTGCAGTCTCGCTGAAGCGGAATGAATTGCGCAGAAGCAGAAATTTGGCCCTTGTCAGGTTCCGCAGAAGCAGAAGATTGGACCACATAGGCGGTCCCACTGATGCGAAATGGGGACCGCGGAAGCGGTAGGGTCCCTTAAGTGAAAGTCCGCAGAAGCGGATGTAGACCGTAGATGCGGAAGTCACATGTAAGGCCCCATAAAAATCTTATGCTCAAAACCTAGTAGCTCTTAGTGCCAAGGTCCGAATATGTGTTAGGAATGTGTAGAATTCTTCGCGGCGAGCTTGCACGGCGCGGTTCAGACCCTTTTTACTGATTTTGCACTTAAAAATCAAAACAATCAATTTTTCCAGAAAATTGCCATTGTGCGGTCCAGAATGCGGTCGCAGTTCAGCTATATAAATCGCATTTCTGCCGTAGAGTGAAGCAGAAGGGTTGTCAAAATTGATGTTGAAAATGCGGTCCATTATGCGATCGCATAATCAATATGCGGACCGCATAATCATCGCATAAATTCCTCAAGGATTTGTGGAGGTCAATTCTGCGGTGTAAAATGCGACCGTATAACAGGAATGCGGACCACATTCTTATCACAGACCCAGACAGACCTTCAGAGTTTTGGGTGCATTTCTGCGGTCCAATCTGCGGGCCGCATTTCAATTCTGCGATCGCAGAATGCGACCGCAGATTTTGCTCGGGCTTCTATTTTTCTAAATTTTAAAACCCAGCCCCTTTTTAATAAAACACCTCAACCCCCTCATTTTAATGATTTTGCTGAACAATTAAGAGAGAGGAAGAGAGGGTCTTGAGAGAGAAAGTCATCTTCTCCAAAATTTGGTTCTTCAAAACAATCCGGGCCAGAAAATTTCAAGCTTATCTTCATACCCCCTTTCCTTACAGGTAAAATCCCTAACTTCTCCCATTGAATTTCTGGTTTAAACTAAGAGGGGGAGTCTCATGCATTAGTCCTTGAAATAATGATTGAAATCATGCATGCATGTCTATTAAAAACCTAAAATCTAGTAGGAGGAATTGGGTTGGGGTAAAGGAGTATTCAAAGAGGGGTTGATAACCTAAATGAGTTTGAGTAGCCTTTGTGAACTTCAATTCTAAGTTATGTGTATTAATTTGTGCACTATATTGACGTTGCTAGATATTTTGGTGAATTGGAAGTAGGAATTAGAAAGGAATTCAGCTTCAAGTATGTATGGCTAACTTTAACCTTTGTAAAATCGCCTTGTTTGGTGTCCGAATACTTGGTATGTGATATCTCCATGAATTAGTTGTGAAGTTAAACTCTTGTGAGCAGGATGTGTTTACTTGTATGAACTATTTGTGAATTCATGTAAATATTGTGCCTTATGCGTTGTTGGTTAAGACATCCGATATGATTGTGCAAGTAAATGGCAATAAACTAAGTTGTGATTGCGAATGTGTTATGTGGCAAGGACTGTGGAATAAATGATAGAGAGGAATCGTAATTGGTGAAATTGAAATAACTGTGATAACATCCCTTGTGGATAGTCGTGGAAAACTATTGTTGTGATCTAAATGGTATAACGGGCTGTTGAAAAAGATGGAAATGGTATGGATAGTCACCTAAACCTTTTGTGAGTTGTGTTGCTGTTGTTATTGGGAATTGTGGATGTTCTTCTTAAAACTTGTTGTAGTTCTCCTTGTAAATTATTGTTGTTGTGGTATTGTTTTGTGAATTGTGATTGCTCGGTTGCAACACGAAGTAAAAAGGTGTGGGTTGTGGTGATAAGGGTGGCCGAGGTAATAAGAATGGAAAGTGATCGATATCACTATTGAAATGAAATATGAGAACGTTGTTAAATTGAAAATGTGGAAATGATGATGGGCAAAGGAGAGTTTGTTAACTTGTTTGCCTTGATTGTCTTCCTTGTGTGTACTCAATTGTTGCTTCCTTCTATTGTTTATTACTTGTGTATGGCTTGAGGTTACTCAGGGTAAGGTTTGTTATACATACCAGTACAATTCAAATGTACTGACGTCCCTTTTGTCGGGGGCGCTACATTCGTATTATGATTATAGGTGGATCCGCAGCAGGTACTCCAGCCCACCGATCGTAGCTCCCCCTTCGTCTTCCATCAGCTTTTTGGTGAGCCCCACTCCTCTCGGGGCCCTGTGTGGCTCAGGCCGCTTGTGTCCGGAGTTTTATTTTGATTTTGTGTAAGGTATAGTAGGAGCCTTGTTACCGGAAAATACTGTATTATCCTGTTGTACCTTTAGAGGCTCCGTGGATAGTAAGTGTGGGTTGCGAACTTATGTACATATGTATTTTATATATTGGGTGATGAAAGTTGTAAACCTCATTAAGTGACTATATGTGTTTTGTGATAATGGTGTTTTAATTATAAGTGACTATTTCCTTTGAATAATTGATAATGAAAAATACGGGATACATGTGGGATAGGAAAGGCACCCAGGTCCGCTCGGCTTGGGCTACCCGGTCGGGCGCCGGTCATGTCCCTCGAATTTGGGACGTGACATCGCAGAAGCGACATTCTCTCCGCAGAAGCGGAATGCCTGGGCAGTTAAGTGAAATAGTCTTCTTCGCGAATTTTTGAAAGAACAAAATTTTGGACTTCGAACTTTGAGAACTTGGAGGCGATTTTGAAGAGGGTTTCAAGGGCTTTAATCAGGTATGGATTCTTGGTCTTAGAATACAATTTTATGGTGCAAAAACATGGATTTAGACTGAATAATCAAGGAATCAAAGGTCAAAAATTGTAGTTTAGGGCTTGAACTTAAGAGAGTTTAAAGTAGGGATTTAAGGGGTCAAATGGACTCCGATTTTGGTAAATTTGATATGTATGGACTCGTGGCGAGACGAGAAATCCGATGATGTAAATTTTGTAATTTTTTGAGAATTGGGATCAGGGCTCGAGTTTTGCCAACTTCATGATTTTCGATGTTTTTCGAGTCTTTTCGATTAGGTTATATTCCCTTAGCCTATTGTAATGTATTCTTTGTGATTTTGATCAGATTTGACGCGCGAGGAGGTCGATTCGAGAGGAAAAGGCATAGCGAGCTAGACTTTGGGCCGACTTGAGGTGAGTAACAGATGTAAATGACGACCTAAGGGTTTGAAACACGGAGTATCACATCGTAACTCTATATTGAGGAGAGACACACGATCCATGACGAGTGTGGGGTCATTTGTGATTGGGGATGGTGACTTAATCCATCCCAAGTCGTATTCATACTGTGTTTTCGACTAAGACGTGTTTGATAATCATCCTACTTGGATTTCATTGACACATTCGGGCTTTGTGCCGATTATTTGGATTCTTCAGGGATTGCTATCACTGTTTTCACATTTATTTGACATATTAATGGATTTCAATCCCAAGTACAAATATTGTTTTGAACTACTCAGTCATTTTCTAATTTTTGAAAACAAAAATACTATTTTATTGACATCCTAACTGAGAACTGTTATTTGATATTGTCCTTGTGGCTTGTGTGAATTTCTAGACTGAACATGGATCGAGCTACGCGTCGCAGCGGTATTATATGGATAGTGGTGCCACAAAATGGATGATTATTTGTGTTTGGGATGTAGGAGCCCCTTCGGAGTCTGTACACACCCCCAGTGAGCGTTGTCGACGTTAAACGAATCGGGTTGCACGCCGTAGCGGGTACTGGAAGGTACCATTCTATGTGTTGCATTGCATTCATGCATCCTTATTTATCTATTTATCTGTCATAAATCTTTCTATACTGTTATTGCATTGACCAGTTGTTTCACTGTTAAACGTCTGGGTTGCCAATTATAGTGTACCTTGCATTATTTTCGTGATTTCTTATCTTCAGCCATTAGTTATGTTTATTATTCACTGGGTTGGAGTACTCACATTACTCCCTATAACTTGCGTGTAGATCCAGATGCATCACAGGCTGATTGAGGACTATCTAGCAAGATAGCAGTATCAGAGAGCATTGAGGTAGCTGCATGGCGTTCGCAGCCTTGATCTCTCCTTCCTATCTCTACTCTTTTTTTCCGCACTTTCTTAGACAGACTTGTAGGAGGGGATATCCTGTATTAGAGGCTCATGATCGTGACACCGGGTCCTAGATGGGTATTTTACTGTAGTATTTTGTTAAACTCTCAGTTATTTCACCGTTATTCCCAGGATTTTGGTAAAATAGTTTAGTATATATTATCTGTGTTTGCAACCAATGATCTGTTTTAGTCAGGATTATTGTTGAAAGGTCGGGCTTGCCTAGTAGTGTGTTGGGTTCCATAACAACTGGGGATTGGGCCGTGACAAGTTGGTATCAGAGCCTAGGTTACTTGAGAGGCTATTAGAACCTTTAGGAAAAACTTCATATTCTTGAAATTCTTGTTGTGCGACTTTGTTGATCCGAGAACTAAACTTTTGTATTCTATTCTCTCATAGATGGTGAGAACTCGTTCTACCGGACGTGACGAACGACCACCAGTACCACCCACTAGAGGCCATAGATGCGGTCATGGTCATGGTCGAGGCAGACCAGCGAGGGCAGCACCTGTTGATCCACCAGCTACCCCAGTCCAGGACCAACCAACAGCTGTAGATGCTCTAGCAGCACCTGTTCAGGCACCGACAGTGCCCATTGTGATCCCGAGCCTCCAGGAGGCTTTGGCTCAGATACTATCAGTTTGCACTGGCCTAGCTCAGGCAGTCTCAGCTACTACTGTAGCAGCTACTTCACAGACTGGGGGAGGTCATCAGACCCCCGCTGCTCGTACACCAAAGAAGGTTGTTCAGGGATTGCAGACACCGGGAGCAGCCCCAGCTCAGCTGGTTGCACAAGTTGCACCAGCTCCAGATTATGTGGTTCCAGCTATGCTAGACGATGAGCAGCATCGTCTTGAGAGGTTCGGTAGGCTCCAGCCTTTGACGTTCAGTGGTGCTGAGGGCGAGGATGCCCAATGATTTCTAGACCAGTGTCAGCGTATGCTTCGCACCACATGGATTTTGGATTCGAATGGAGTGGCTTTTACTACTTTCCGTTTCTTACGGCCTGCATTAACCTGGTGGCAGGATTTTGAGAGACGTAGCCTATTGGTGCAGCGCCCTTTACATGGCAGCAGTTCTCTACTCTCTTTCTGGAGAAGTACGTACCGCAGTCTCGCAGAGAGGAGCTGCGTCATCAGTTTGAGTGGTTGGTTCAGGGGGACATGTCTGTGACCCAGTATAAGATGAGATTTTCGCAGCTAGATCGGCATGCTACTTGGATGATCCCGACATATCAGGAGAGGATGAGGAGGTTCGTGTATGGCCTCAACTATTCACTCCGCATTTTGATGACCAGAGAGAGGGTTTTGGGTGCCTCGTTCGAGGAGGTGGTTGACATTGCCTGTGATATTGAGACGGTTCGCTACAGGGAGCGTAAGGAGAGAGAGGCCAAGAGTCCTCAGGGTTTAGGTAGTTTCAGTGGTGCTCCGTCTAGGGGCCAGTTCCAGCATGGTAGAGGTCGTTTCTTTAGGCCTCCTCAGTCAGCTCACCCAGAGTATAGTGGGGCTTCTTCAGGTCGTAGGCATCAGGGGTTCCACCAGGGCCAACCTTCACTTAGTGCCCTACCCGCACAAAGCTCTTCTCATGCCTCTTCAGCCCAGGGTTTGTCTGCAGCGAGGGGTTCCCTTCAGTCCCCTTCTCTAGTACCAGGTAGTTGCTATGAGTGCGGTGAGTTTGGCCATATGAGGAAACAGTGTCCTCGGCTTCGTGGTAGTCGGTCTCCGCAGAGGGATCAGCCCTCGTCTTCTACTCCATCTACTTCAGCACCCTTCCAGTCAGGTAGGGGTGGGGGCCAGGCAGCCAGGGGCCGCCCCAGGGGTGGAGACCGATCTGGCAGTGGCCAGGCTCGATTCTATGCTCTCCCAGACAGGAGGGACGCCATTGCATCAGATGTAGTTATCACAGGTATTATCTCAATCTTCCACAGGGATTGCCTCTGTCTTATTTGATCTCGGTTCCACCTATTCTTATGTGTCTTCATATTTTTCTCTTCATCTAGGTACGACCCGAGGGTGTCTTGCTTTATTTGCCCAAGTATCTACCCCGGTGGGTGATACTATTATTGTAGACCATGTGTATCAGTCTTGTATGGTGACTATTGGGGGTCTGGAGCCCCGAGTTTATTTGTTATTGTTGAGCATGGTATATTTTGATGTTATCCTAGGCATGGACTGGTTATCTCCGTGACATGCTATTCCGGACTGTCATGCTAAGACAGTCACATTGGCCATACTGGGTGTTCTAAGGATTGAATGGCATGGCATGGTATGTTGGTTGGTCCTGGACTGGGGTAGCTGGTGGATCAACAGGTGCTGCCCTCGCTGGTCTGCCTCGACCATGACCATGACTGCATCCATGGCCTCTAGTGGGTGGTACTGGTGGTCGTTCGTCACGTCCGGTAGCACGAGTTCTCGCCATCTATGAGAGAATAGAATACAAAAGTTTAGTTCTCGGATCAACAAAGTCGCACAACAAGAATTTCAAGAATATGAAGTTTTTCCTAAAGGTTCTGTAGCCTCTCGACCCGTCGTCTCATGTATTACTGCCCCGTTTTCCCCATTTATGGCTACTTCATGTTTCGTTATCGGCATTCGGTGAGTTAGAGTTGAATTGGTTTGGTTTTGGTAGGAAATGAGACACTTAGTTTCTTTAAGGAAGGCTTTCTTTGGAAAGGTCAACCGGATGTTGACTAATGAGTTAGAGGGCTCAGATGTGATTTTTGGTGATTCGGTAAGCTCCGGGGGATGAATTGTGACTTAGGAGTGCGGTCGGAATTGATTTTGGCGGTCCGGTGTAGAATTTGGCTTGAATTGGCAAAATTAGTATTTTGGCGAATTCTGGTTGGTAGGTGAGATTTTGATCCAGGTGTTGGAATGGAATTCCGAGAGTTGTAGTAGCTTCTTTAGGTGATTTGGGAGGTATGTGCAATACTTCAGGTGATTCGGAGGTGATTTGGTCGGGTTTTTGATCGAATGTGAGTTCTGGAAGAATTTGAAGGACTTAAGCTTGAAATTGATGAGAAATGAGGAATTTTATGTTGTTGGATGTGTTTTTAAGATTTGAACAAGTTTGACTAGGGTATTGGACATTGTCTGTGCTTTTGGTTGAGGACCCGGGGGCCTCGGGGTGAATTCGGGTGGTTAAACGGAGAGTTTTTGGGAGTTTGTTGCATGTTTATATTGCTGGTATCTGGTGTCTTCACACCTGCGATTATGGGACCGCAGGTGCGGTCTCGCTGAAGCGGAATGGATGGCGCAGTAGCGAAATTTGGCCCTTGTCAGGTTCCGCAGAAGCGGAAGATTGGACCGCATAGGCGGTCCCGCTGATGCGAAATAGGGACCGCAGAAGTGGTAGGGGCCCTAAGTGAAAGTCCGCAAAAACGGACATAGACCGCAGATGCGGAAGTCGCCGAAGCGACATTCTCTCCGCAGAAGCGGAATGCTTGGGAAGTTAAGTGAAATAGTCTTCTTCGCGAATTTTTTAAAGAACAACATTTTGGAATTCGAACTTTGAAAACTTGGAGGCGATTTTGAAGAGGGTTTCGAGGGCTTTAATCAGGTATGGATTCTTGGACTTAAAATACGATTTTATGGTGTAAAAACATGGATTTAGACTGAATAATCAATGAATCAAAGGTCAAAATGGTGGTTTAGGGCTTGAACTTAAGAAAGTTTAAAGTAGGGATTTGAGGGGTCAAATGGACTCCGATTTTGGTAAATTTGATATGTATGGACTCGTGGAGAGACGAGGAATCTGATGATTTGAGTTTTGAAATTTTTGAGAAGTGGGCCCGGGGCTCGGGTTTTGCCAACTTCATGATTTTCGATGTTTTTCGAATCTTTTCGATTAGGTTATATTCCCTTAGCCTATTGTAATGTATTCCTTGTGATTTCGATCAGATTTGATGTGCGAGGAGGTCGATTCGAGAGGAAAAGGCATAGCGAGCTAGACTTCGGCTTGAGGTGAGTAATAGATGTAAATGATGACCTGAGGGTTTGAAATCACGGAGTATCGCATCGCAACACTATATTGAGGCGAGACACGCGCTCCATGATGAGTGCGAGGTCGTTTGTGATTGGGGATGGTGACTTAGTCCGTCCCGAGTGGTATTCATACTATGTTTTTGACTAAGACTTGTTTGATAATCATCCTATTTGGATTTCATTGACACATTCGGGCTTTGTGCCGATTATTTGGATCCTTCAGGGATTACTATCACTATTTTCACATTTATTTGACATATTAATGGATTTCAGTCCCAAGTACAAATACTGTTTTGAAATACTCAGTCATTTTCTAAGATTTGAAAACAAAAATACTATTTTATTGACATCCTGAGCTGAGAACTGTTATTTGACATTGTCCGTGTGGCTTGTGTGAATTTTTGGACTGAACATGGATCGGGTTGCACACTGCAGCTGTATTATATGGATATTGGTACTAGGAGATGGCTGATTATTTGTGCTTGGGTTGTAGGAGCCCCTCCAGAGTCTGTACACACCCCCAGTGAGCGCCGTCGACGTTAAACGGATCGGGCTGCACGCCGTAGCGGGTACTGGAATGTACCGTTTAATGTGTTGCATTGCATTCATGCATCCTTATTTATCTGTGTATCTGTCATGGATATTTCTGTACTGTTATTGCATTAACTTGTTGTTTCACTGTTAAACGTCTGGGCTGGCAGTTATAGTGTACCTTGCATTATTTTCGTGATTTCTTATCTTCAGCCATTAGTTATGTTTATTACTCACTGGGTCTGAGTACTCAGATTACTCCCTACACCTTGCGTGCAAATCCAGGTGCATCACAGGCTGATTGAGGACTATCTAGCAGGACAGCAGTATCGGAGAGCATTGAGGTAGCTACATGGCGTTCCCAACCTTGATCTCCCCTTCCTAGCTCTACTCTTTATTTTCGCATTTTCTTAGACAGACTTGTAGTAGGGGATATCCTGTATTAAAGGCTCATGATCATGACACCGGGTCCTAGTTGGGTACTTTATTGCAGTATTTTGTTAAAATCTCAGTTATTTCACCATTATTCCCAGGATTTTGATAAAACAGTTTAGTATCTATTGTCTGTGTTTGCAACCAATGATCTGTTTAAGTCAGGATTATTGTTGAAAGGTCGGACTTTCCTAGCAGTGTGTTGGGTGCCATCACAACCGGGGATTGGGTCATGACAAATATTATATAAATACCAATTTAAAAATACTGGGACTAATTTTACAATAACAAAATGCTATTAATTTAGAAGTAGGCTAAAATTGTAATTATATGCAATTTAGTTTTTTAAATACCAAACAAATTTATAAAAATGCACAAAAATTACCTTAACTATATTTTGGTATAAATATGGGAATAAAATAAATTATTCACCAAAATTAATGATTTTGGGAATAATTATTGATTTTTGTACTGATAAAATAGACAATAGATTAATTTTAAAATCTTTAAAAATTAGGAAAAAATACTAAAACTCTTGGGCATGCTTATATATGTATGTACATGCTATTTTGAAAGTATGTTGTATATAAAAATACCTAGTAAAAAATTGGGTATCAACAGTTGGTATCAGAGCTCTAGTTTGCTTAGGTCTCACAATTCACGGACAAGCTTAGTAGAGTTTGAGGGATCGGTGCAGAGACGTCTATATTTATCCCCCAGAGGCTACAGAGTTAGGAAAAACTTCACATCCATTCTTCCCTATCGTGTGATATGGTTTCTCAATGCTAACTGAACTTCTACTCTGTTCTTTCGCAGATGGTGAGAACACGTGCTTCTTCATCCAATGATCAGCAGCCCGAGCCCCCAGTGGTAGCATATATGTGGGGTGAAGGGGGAGCTCGAGGTTGTGCTAGGGGCCGAGCTAGGGGCACAGCTCAGCCTAGAGTAGCAGCACCAGTGACAGAGCCTCGGGTTGAGTTTAACGAAGAGGTTCCGGCCCAGACAGTTCCGATAGGACCAACTCAGCTTCCAGAGGGGTCATTGCTACCCCAGTACTCTAGGACGCTCTGGTCCATCTAGTGGGCCTTATGGAGAGTGTCACTCAGGTAGGCCTACTTCCTGTAGCACCAGTTGTCTATCGGGCTGGGGGAGAAGCACAAACTCCCGCCACCCGCACTCCGGAGCCGATGGCTCCCCAGTTTCATACTCCAGTAACTCAGCTAGTTGGAGCAGTTCAGACAGGTACGGTAGCACAGACCAGTAAGGGAGCAGCTATGTCTGTCGATGCTTTGTGGAGATTGGATAGGTTCACCAAGTTGTTCACTACCACTTTTGGTGGTATATCTTTTGAGGATCCCCAAGATTATTTAGATATTTGTCATGAGGTTCTTCGAAACATGGGGATAGTGGAGACTAATTGGGTCGACTTTGTTGCTTTTCAACTGTCTGGATCCACCAATACTTGGCGGAGATATTATTTTTTGGCTAAACAAGTTGGGTCACCATCTCTGACTTGGGATGAGTTTTCTCAGCTATTCTTGGAGAAGTTTCTTCCTGTCACTCAGAGGGAGAGCTATCGAAGGTAGTTTGAGTGTCTCCAGCAGGGTTCTATGACTATTACTCAGTACAAGACCAGGTTTATTGTTTAGTCCCGGCATGCTCTTCTTATACCTCCCACCGAGAGAGAGAGGGTGAGGAGGTCCAATGAGGGACTCATTCTGACTATTCGACTTCAGATGGCTAAGGAGATGTGGAGCGAGATTTCCTTTCATGAGGCGGCCAATGTGGCCAGGAGGGTTGAGACAGTTCTGCCACAGGGGACTAGTTAGGGGTCTGAAAAGAGACCTCATCAAACAGGCAGATTTAATGGTGCCTCATCTGGAGGCAAAGATTATTTTGGTAGAGGCCATCCTCCTAGGCCTTTTCATTCAGCACTTCAGGTTTCTCACAGTGCTCCAAGTAGTCGTGGTTTACATATGCAATATTTTGATCAGTAGTCCTGCAGTTCACCGCCAATTCCTATCAGTGCACAACCGCTCCAGAGTTTTCAGGGTGGTCATTCCGGTCGTCAGGGTCAGCAATCTCAGCAGCCGAGGGCTTGTTATACTTGTGGCGATATGAGGCATATTATTAGATTTTTCCCTCGAGCATCGAGCAGCTCTCAGCATTAGGGTTCATGTGCTATGGTTCAGGCACAGAGTGTTCCACGGCCCGCTCAGCCAGCTAGATGGGGAAGTAGATTTGGAGGTGGAGGTAGAGGTATTAGAGGTGGAGGTCAGGTCGCTAGAGGTAGAGGCCAGCCAATAGGAAGTCGTCCCAAAGATGTAGCTCAGAGTGGTAGGGCCCAGCCCTGATGTTATGCTCTTCCATCCAGGTCTGAGGCTGAGGCCTCCGATGCAGTTGTGACAAGTACGGTTCTGGTTTGTAGTAGGGATGCATCAGTGTTATTTGATCCAGGATCTACATACTCTTATGTGTCATCTTATTTTGTACCGTATCTAGTCATGCCTAGTGATTCTTTGAGTGCTCCTGTATATATGCCTACACCAGTTGGTAATTCTATTATGGTAGATCGTGTCCATTGTTTCTGTATAGTTGTGATTGGAGGTGTTGAGACTCGTGTAGATTTTTTACTTTTGGATATGGTTGATTTTGATGTCATATTGGGGATGGACTGCTTGTCACCTTACCATGCTATCTTAGACTGCCATGTCAAGACTGTTATATTAGCCTTACCGTTTTTACCTCGTCTAGAGTGAATAGGGACTCATGGTCATCCTACCCGTAGGGTTATCTCATATATAAAGGCTCAGCATATGGTTGATAAGGGATGTTTGGCCTATTTGGCGTATGTTTGTGATTCTAGTGCTGAGGTTCTTTCTATGGATTCTGTGCCCGTGATTCGTGAGTTTCTTGAGGTATTTCCTTCAAACATGCCGGGTATGCCAGCCGACAGGGATATCTAATTCTGCATTGATTTGGCTCCGGACACTCAGACTATTTCTATTTTGTCATATCATATGACCCCGCCTGATTAGAAAGAATTGAAGGATCAGTTGCAAGACTTGCTTAATAAGGCATTATTAGGCCTAGTGTCTCGTCTTGGGGTGCACCGGTGTTGTTTGTTAAGAAGAAGGACGGATCGATAAGGATGTGTATAGATTACCGATGATTGAACAAGGTCATGGTCATACAGGATAAGCTTCATACAGCTCAGTCCAGGCAAAAGAGTTATGCCGACCGTAAGGTTCGTGATATGGCATTCATGGTCGGCGAGTGAGTGTTGCTTCGGGTGTCGTCTATGAAGGGCGTGATGAGATTTGGCAAGAGGGGCAATTTTAACCCTAGATTCATTGGCCCATTTGAGATTCTTGATCGAGTGGGAGAGGTGGCTTACCGGCTTGCATTGCTACAGAGTTTATCAACTATTCATCCAATGTTTCATGTGTCCATGCTTTGGAAGTATCACGACGATCCATCCCACGTGTTAGACTTTAGCACTATCTTGTTGGATAAGGACTTGTCCTATAAGGAGGAGCCGGTAGCGATTCTAGATCGGCAGGTTCGTCAGTTGAGATCAAAGAGTTTCCCTTCTGTTCGTGTTTACTGGAGAGGTCAGCATGCTGAGGCATCGACGTGGGAGTCCGAATCCGATATGCGGAGCCGGTATCTGCATCTTTTCTCCGACTTAGGTACATTCTTGTTATGTTCGTTCGAGGACGAACGGTTGTTTTAGAGGTGGAGAATGTGATGACCCAAAAGAGCATCACTTGTTTTGAAAATAAATTCTGCATCCCGAGGCCTTAAAACCTCCTTTTTGTCTCACCGGATTTGCGTGGGCAGTTGAGGCGCGTATCCGGAAAGGCATTATGTGAAAAATCTGTGAAAAATGATAAAGTTTGCTTTTAAAATAAATTTAAGTTGACTTCGGTCAATATTTTGGGTAAAGTAGGAACTGTAGGGATTGTTAGAAGGAGAAATGGAGATATGGTAATGGCTTATGTTAATCCTATTCAATTCTTGACTAACAATTTTAGTGAATTGCAGGCTACGCTCTTTGGAATCATATGGTGTTGTAAACAACAATTCAACAAGCTAATTGTGAAACTGGACTCACTACTGGTGGTTCAAATGATTCAAGGAAAAGTAAAACCACCATGGATTCTTCATGAGGACATAGCAGCTATCAAATAAAAGTTATCACACAGAAATATTGAAGTATGTCATTGCTTTAGGGAAGGAAACACTGTAGCTGATTCACTTGCAAAACATGCAATTACCACCATGGAGGAAAAGATATACATGCAAGAAAATGATCTGCCTTGCGAGACAAAAGGATATCTGAGAATTGACAAACTCCAAATGCCTTCTTTCAGGATTAGAGCAACCAAACACCCAGGATGGTTATTTGAACCACCATAGCCTGTTACTGCTAGCTGGTAGGATCAGATGGAAGACACATTACACCACCTTGTACAAGTTTAATCTTTTGAGAAATTAGGCTTTGATGCCACTATGTACTGAATGGATTTCCATTCCTTTTGCATAAGGAGGTCAGGCCTAGCCCCCTCCGTTTGTAATTGTTTTATCTAGGATAAAAGTTCCACACTGTGGGTTCATAAAATAAAAAAAGAATAAGAAATAGAAGGTAGTGGAAGGACTTAGAATTTTTCTCGCTTTACAACTATTTTTCTTGCCCAATAAAAGTTGTGACGGAGTGATAAATACTTATTTATTTTTAACTAAATGTTTTGAATTCCAGTTTTAGGTATAAAGTTTGGGAGCGTTTTAACCCTAAATATATAACTTTCCGGCACGAAACCAATTTCAATTGGCATGTAGGTCAACCTAGTTTCCCGTTCCTGAATGTTGAAGGGAATTTAGGAGGTTTTAGACTTTTTTGTCCTTATGAATGAATGATGACTTAGGTATCAGGAACTATTAAAGGAAGTGGTAATTAGGATGGGGATGCTATTTCCTTAATTAATCAGGTCTCGGGTTCAAGATCTCTATATGAAAAAAATTCTTGATAAGGATTGTTTCTCCCCTAATGGAGCCCTACACGGCACAAATTTGAATTTAGTTGGGCTCCAATAAAAATACTGAACACTATAAGGGAAACATTAAAACAAAAGAAACTTTAAAACAAAAGACTTAAGTCTAAGAAGGAGATTTGTGAATGTGGGATATAAAGCTCCAGCCTGTTAAAACCTTTTCGGTATCTGAGGATGTGATGGGAGCAGTACTTTTCTACCTGCCTATTCAAACCATAAATATGAGTAGTATTTTTAAAACTTAAGTCTATCCGATAAAATACGACCACCTTTTATGTATTCAGTCAATCTACATAGAACGAATCGGTCCCTAGAAACCCCCGAAAGGGTTGTCTTTAAATAATTTTTGGTTCAATATTGTGAAAATGCTAGCTAAATATTAGGAATGAGGGAGCAGCATTTACTAAAGATGAAAAATATTAAGCCCAAATTAAAAGATTAAATATAATTGTTGATTTAGGATTGATGGAACAATATTTTTGGGAAATTTTTACGTAGTCATATCATTCCAATTCGTTAATCTTGCATTGCGTTTATAACTTGTGATTAAGCTCTAAAACTTGCTTCCTTATATATTTAACATATATATCCTCATAATTTACCTAGGTATTGTCTGGTTTAGCCTAATTCACCTCGCAGTTTGTCCCTTAGGCTCATTGTTGATAATGTGTTGCGCATGTTAGGTCCAAGCGACTACTTGTTGTATTCCCTATCCATCTCCAGTACATATATAGAATTTGTCTAGCATATTACATATGACCCTGAGTTTCACTATGGTTTGTCTTATATACCGTCATTCAACGTTCAGTGAATTTATGCAAAAAGTGACCAAACTTTAGCGATAAAAGTCTGCCAAGAAAAGCAATCAAAGTTGGTCGCTAAAATGGTGAAAGTAATAAAATAATAATTTTAAATAAATTAGCGACCAACATTAGTCGCTACTTGGTCGAAAATTTTGTCAAACTGTTGACCGGACCGGTTAGACTTGCTTGGTCAAAGAATTACTCAGATTAGCGACCAACATTGGTCGCCTAAGGGGACCCCACTCATTAAATTTTAATAATTATAATATTATTTTAAAAAAATTATAAAATTTAAAATTAGCAACCAAAGTTGGTCGCTACATAAAGAGTAAATAGATTGAGACCAACTTTGATCACTAATTTGGAACCCAGTTATAAAATTTTAATAATTATAATTTTATTTTAAAAAAATTATAAAATATAAATAAATATAATTCAACTTTAGCGACCAAAGTTGGTCGCTCAGTAGAATATAGACCAACTTTGGTCGCTAACCTGGGACCCAATTATAACGTTTAACAATAATATTAATATTTTAAATATTATATGAAAGATAAATAAATCTACTTTAAATTTAGCGTTCAACTTGGGTCGCTAATTTAAAATTATGTATATTTAGCGACCAAAGTTGGTCGCCATTTAGGTCAACATAGTTCAAAATTAAAAATTACTTTTGTATTTACGAAATAAATAATATAATTGCTAGTCATTAACACTTTTGTAACCCAAGGGATGAATAGTACTACGAAGCGTGAGTGTGTGTCTATATATATATATACTTACGCTATACTATGCACTAAGTATAAGTTTATTAAGTAATGTTATATCGAATATAGCTTATATATATATATATATATATATAATATATATATGCTTACGTTATACTATGCACTAAGTATAAGTGTATTAGCTAACATTATATCGAATGTAACTTATATATATATGTATACATATAATATATATACTTACGCTATACTATGCACTAGGTATAAGTGTATTAGGTAATGTTATATCGAATATAGCTTATATATATAATATATATACTTACACTGTACTATGCACTTAGTATAAGTGTATTATCTAATACTATATAGAATATATCTTATATATATAATTACGCTATACTATGCACTAAGTACAAGTGTATTAGGTAATATTATATCGAATGTGGCTTATATATATATATTTATATATATATATATATATATATATATATATATATATATAAGATATATATACTTACTGTGATAACCCGACCCGTCGCCCCATGTGTTTCCGTCCCATTTTTCCCGATTTATTGCTTCTTCATATTTCATTATCGGTATGTGGTGTGTGAGAGTTGATTTGGATTGGTTTTGATAAGAAATGAGGCACTTAGTCTCTTTAAGGAAGGCTTAAGTTGGAAAAGTCAACCAAATGTTGACTTATGAGTTAGAGGGCTCGGATGTGATTTTCGGCGATTCGGTTAGCTTCGGGAAGTGATTTGTGACTTAGGAGTGCGATCGGAATTGATTTTGGAGGTCCGGTGTAGAATTAGGCTTGAAATGGCGAAGTTAGTATTTTGGCGAATTCCGGTTGATAGGTGAGATTTTGATCCGAGGGTCGGAATGGAATTCCGAGAGTCGCTGTAGCTTCGATATGTGATTTGTGATGTGTGTGCAAAGTTTCAGGTCATTCGGACATGGTTTGGTCGGGTTTTTGATCGAAAGTTGTGAGCAAGTGATTTTTGCCCTAAGCAAATTATTCCAAAAGTTTCAAATAAATGATTCCTTTATTATTTTACAATTTTTTGTGAATTTTATTGAATTTTGTGTTAATTGATTGCATTTTTATTTTTTTTATTTGTGCATGATAACGAAAATAAAAAAAATATATGCATTTGCATTTAGGGATTTAATTTCACATTTTAGTATTAATTAGTATTAATTTATTTTAGAACAAAATATAAAGAAAATAACAAAAATGGTCCATCTTGCATTTTTAGTTTAAAAATGTCTTAGTTTGCATTTTTATTGAAAATTAATGGATAGGAAATTAGATTTTAGTGTCAATTTGTTTTAAAATCAGAAAAAAAAAATATACAAAAAATACGAAATAAAACAAGCAAAAGGGGTTGCCCGGTTTGGGCTGAACTGCAATAAATCCAGCCCAAAAGAATTGCCCACCGGAACCCATTACGAACCAGGCCCAAACCTCCTGACCCAGTCTGCCCCAGCTAAATCAAACGACATCGTTTCCCCCTCCCCCCTCCAATCCTGCCCGTCTATTGATTTAATCCAACGGCTCAGATGTGATCAATTATATTACATAAAAATGTAATAATATTTTCCCAAACCTAGAGACCATATTACTCTTCCTCGTACAACCGCCTTTCTTTACAACATCTTTGCCGGCCACCGTGCCCCGCCCTACTCCGCTTTACTCCGCCCTATCGCCGCTGGCGGCAGTTGTCCAAATACCCTGAAAATTACACCATAACCTCCCCACGTTCTCTTCTTTCCGAATCCCAAACCCCCATGGCTCGAATCCCAACCCTTTTCCTCGAATCTCCAAAACTTTGGACGCCGCCTCCGCCGTCTACGGCGGCGCCACCTCCAATCATTCCAAAATTAACACCACAGCTCCTTCCCCTCTCTCATCACTAATCCTCGACCATATTCCCTCGAATCAAACCCAGAAGCTTCAAATATGTGTTTGAAAATCAGTTCTCAAAACACAAGTTCATCCAAATGACTTCAAATCTTCACCATACAATTTCCTCGTCATCCCCTTCATAAATCCGTGGTTATTTTCTTTCGAAGTTCACCAGGCCGCCTCCAATTTCAAATCTAGGGTTTCAAATTTTTTTTCTCTCTTCCATTTGAAAGCTTCACTCTCGGATAATTTTGATTAATATTATGAGTTTATTTCGACAAAGATAAACCCATAATATCAATTAAAATCGTTCCCAGAAATCAAATAAGCTCGAAGATTAATTCAGTAAGTCATTTTCCCCTTTTTAGTTTCGATTTAGTTCGCTTCTTGTTCTATCTTTTAATTAAGTATAGTTTCAATTTCTGAATATTTTAATTAGTAATTTGTTTGTGATATAACTCTGTCAGTGATACATGTTTCTATTAGTTCTTAGTTTAATGTTCATTTTTGTTTGTTTAACCTATTTTTGTCTGTTCCGTTTTTTGTTAATCAATCATCAGTATAATTGTTAGGTATTAATTCAATTTTAATTAGTTTAAACTCGATTAGTCTCTACTTGATTGGGATATTTGTGTTGCTTAATTTCACACGAATTTGATAACTGATTAGTTTGAATTAGGATTTGTTAGTTTAATTCTGTAAATCTTAGATAATATTTTACATTATGATTGTTATTGATTGTTAGTTTAGTAATCCTTTGGTTCAGCATTTAGTTTTAATTAGTTATTAGGTTTAGTTTAGTTAATTTGGTTATAGCTGATAATGATAATTTGGTAAATTGAGACCAAGATCAAGGGTTAATAATTGCAAAATAGGTTTAGGGGTTTTATTTGGGTTTGGGTAGTAATTTCATGGGGGTTTTAAGGGTAGTTTGGGCATGAAAAAGGGTAGTTTTATTAAGAATGGTAAATTCAAAACCAAGGTAAGGGTAATCTAGGTATTATATAGCCAAAAAAATACCCTAGGGCCTTCTAGAATAGGACTTTAGTGTAGATTTTAATAAACTTAGGGCAGTAACTTGAGAAACAAGTCAGAAATTGAAGGGACTGATAAGTGAAATCTGAAATTAAAAGGAGGAAAAATGTGTGAGTGCCATCTAGAACCTTCTGCCCTATTTGTTGCCTATAAAAGGCAACCCCAATGCCTTCTTTAACAAGTTGGAAAATTCCCTGAAAATTTCTAAAAGTTACACACCCCTGAAGATTCCAAAACGTTTTTCAGTCTCCAAATTTCCCCCTAAAAGCTTCTCTTTAACCTTCATATCTAAATTTTGAAATTCAAACCTCCAAAAATTCAAAAAGAAGAGAAAACTTTTAAAAATCCCAAAAAATTGTTGTTTCATTAAAGTTCTTAGGTTAATTTCAAGTTTACTGATTGATTTGCATTCCTTAGCTCAACTTCTAATAGCTGAAGTTCAAAAATAATTCTTGTTTGATTTCGAGTGGATTTTTGTGTTTAATTGAGTCAATTTTGGATCAAATTGAGTGTTGTATTGCTGTGCTATGATTCTGAGTTATTGTTGAAGAGATTTTGATTCAAAAATCATCCTTGTTGCTGCTAAAATTTCACGGCTATTGTGCTATTGCTTAAACTGACCTCAATCTTCCTTCTCCTTTGATAAATTCCAAGTACACTTACTGTAAGCCTCAAGTATTGCAACTGAAATGAAAAAATGCTGCTTGTTTCATTTACTGGATGATTCTGTTTGGATTATGTGGCACATGTTGTACTGAAGACTAATTCATAGAAATTGTAATTGAATCCAATTAAAATGGCTTGTACAATGGGGACTCTCTAGACTAGGTTAATTTGTGTTGGACTGTTTTAATTTCAGAACTATTAGATATTTATTGTTTATGAATTGATAGCTTAGGCTCATGTATGTAATTAGGAAATAATAGATTTTGTGTTATTTTGTTTTACGTCATACAAGACACGCCTATCATCTAGGGTCAGATTTACATTTGCACTTTCAAATTCATAAAATTGGAATGGCAGGCTTTCACAGTGTATGCATAAGACTTTGTTAAAGAATGTTTCACTAAAGTCATTGTTCATCCATAGGCAGCACATATCCATGATTCCACTGTTAGTATATTTTGTTTAGTATTAGGAAGACTTTAAAATTAGGATTTTGAAGGTTTTATTGTTAATTGTTCCTGGTCTCAATATATACTGCTCACATGCTTACTCTAGGATGAAATTTATTGTTAAACAAACAAATTACATTTTAAAAAAATATTTATCAGTGTTATGTTTAAGCCTTGGCCCCTGATCACTAATAAGTTGATTTTAAATTTTGTATTTGGGCCTACGAACTGTGGCATTTCAATCGGGTTAAAATCGTTGGGCCCAGGTCATAACCATACTCATTTTAGGCCCAAAGCCTATGGCTTTTACTTGTATTGTCTTGGGTTCTGTTACTTGAATCGACGGCCCAGGTCCCTGTATGATTATTTGTTGGTTTGGGCCTGGGTCAGACCTTTAAGGCTCCAAAACTTCCATAAATCAGAAGGTCTTAAAAATTACATTAAAAGTGTATTAAGCATATAGAAAATTAATTCATAAATATAAAATTGGATTTTGAATTAAGAAGTGGAATAAAACTAAATGGGTCTTCCGTTTTGTTTGAATTCGGACTTGAATTCGAGGCCCAAATTTATATTTGTGAATTAATTGGCCTTTTTAGAGACAAATAATAAATAGAAAATTTTAGTTTGCTTTAGGTTGGCCTTCTAATAATAAAATGAGACAAGCCTCGCCAAACCAAATATAAATTGCGAGGCCCTCATTAATTACTTAATTCAAAAATACTTAGAAATTCGGGACGGGCCATTTAGCAAGTTTCACGGTCTACCCAAAAGATAACAACACGTTAGTCTCTTTAGACGCGATTTTAATAAAATTATATTCCTAAATTCGGGTGTGCATTTCATGCTACCCGAATCCAAATCCGAAAACGTTGGATAAGAATGTGTCGAGGATCCGGGTGCATTTCATGTGACGTGGTCCAAAAATACATTCTTAAACGACGTTCATTTTCTTAAAATTTAATTAATAGCGGTTAAATCATTCTAAATTGCACTATAGGCATAACATGTATAAAATAAAAAATTTAGCCAAATATAACAGTTGAGCGACCGTGCTAGAACTACGGAACTCGGGAGTACCTAACCCCTTCTTCCGAGTTAACAGAATTCCTTACCCGAATTTGTGGTTCGCGACTGTAATATAGAGTCAAACCCTTTCCTTGATTCGGGATTCAAACCGGTTACTTGGGACACCATAAATCTCCCAAGTGGCGACTCTGAATCTTAAATAAAACGAATCCCGTTTCGATTGTCCTTTAATTGGAAAAACTCCTTTTATTATACCCTTCACGGGGTGTAGTAGCGAAAAGGGAGGTGTGACAGCTCTGGCGACTCTGCTGGGTAATACGATCCCAAAATTCCGGTTCAGGGTTCAAAGAATTCGAGCTTAGTATAATTATTATATTTGGCTTTATCTGATTTTTCTACATGTTTCCATGCTATATGTGCTAAATGTTTTAACGCTTTGATATTTGTTGAATTGTATATAAATTGTCGCGAATCCCTTCGTCTCTCTGAGTCTCCTACATCATGGAGATGGGTACACTTCGTGTAGCTTCTCTTCTGCTTAGAGTCTTTCCCAATTTAGAACGAGGTTGGATAAGTTGCAAAACCGGCGGAGCTTCTGTATCCCCAGTACGCTGCCTCCCCCTCGGCTTGAGTTGTCCACTCGGGTAAGCCAGATCTAGATCAATTAACCTAGGGTTTAAACCTAGAAGAACAAAACCTCATGCCGGATCCCTAGTAGGAACGTTTGCTTGCATCATGTGAATTTGACTTAGGGGACTCAACACAGGGGTTGGGACCGTCTAGGACAGGTGACCTGAAATAAAATGACCATCCTGTTGCATCTTACGTGCTATTTGCGCATTTCTTTGCTCGGCTCTGCATGTTGACCGGCTTGTCTAAAAGAGAGAAATTGAGAAAATAGCAGTGTTAGGACTAAATGAGAGTAACCATTTTCTTTAAAAACCAATGCCCAAATAGTACCGAAATGCTGCCGGATTTTTGAAAAATGAAAAAAGAAAAAAAGAGAAAAATATTTTAAAAAAAAAATAGTAAGAAAATTGTTGTTCAAAATAGTCTTGATTTTGGCAAATCTGCCTGAACTACGCTGGTTTAATTCTCACCGGATGTGAGATACGTAGGCAACCATCATCAGGTCCAACCACCGTTTTGCAAAAAATAGCCCAAAAAATCAAAATTTTAATTTTTATCGTAAATAAAGTCAGGTGATGTCATTCTTGTTAAAATAAGCTGAATGTCCCCAAAAAGGCGCCAGAAGGCTGTTTTTGCAAGAACAGCCACCCTGAGTCATTTCAAATAGTTTGCGGACACAGCCTTAAAATCTTCCCCTCAGAAGTGCTGAAAGGCCGTATTCGCAAAATCAAATCCTTGTTTTGATTAAAGAATTTTGCAAAAAAATAGCCAGTTTGTAAAAATAAGTCATTAAAATTCCCTTTTAAATAAATGTGCAGGATGACTTCAAGTAACATCGAGACCTTCTCAATCCTAAGTGAGATCCCTTCGAAACTTCACATGTGGTGGCATGATCTATGAAAAGGAAGCAGAGATACCGTGGTTAAAATTTTGGGCGGTCTAGTTGATCTACTGAATATCGAACCGAGGAAAGATATCATTAAAGCACTAATACGATTTTGGGACCCGACCCGTAACGTATTACGATTTTCAGACTTTGAACTAACACCTACATTAGAGGAGATCGCGGGATATGCGGGTCTTAACGGGAACCTGCGAGGAAGATACCCACAGGCACCACGATCGGTAACCCTTCATAGGTTCTTGGATTTGTTAAACATTAGCCGAGATATTCAGGACCCGCATCTAGAAGAAGGGTGTTGTACATTGCATTTCCTATATCACCGGTATGGTAACCAAAAAGGTTTCGAGGAGCTCAACACCGGCTTGACACATGCCGGAAATAAAGACAAACGGGAGGCTCGACGGGGATTAGCTTTTATGGTGGACTTTCTGGGAGTGGTGGTTTGTCCGATAAAAGATGGTCACATAGACCTCGGCCCGGTAGGGATGCTAGATGTTGCCATGAAAGAACCTACTAGCACAGTGGCTCCTCTAATTATAGCAGAAATGTACTGAGCTTTGACCAAATGTCGCGAAGGTGAGAAATTCTTTCAAGGTTGTAATTTGCTCTTACAGTTGTGGATGCAAGAAGACCTCTGTCACCGCATAGGCTATATGAACTACGGTTTAACCGGGTTGAGTTGTATTGCAGAATTTGGGACCCGGGTGACAAGTATTGAATTCCCTGAAAGTACTGAGGCCTGGTCATCATGCTTAAAGTCCTTGACCGCAGATAAAGTCGAATGGGCTTATGGTTGGCTTCCCGCTACTGAAGCTATATACACATCAGCAGAAGTCCCCTATATTCTTTTGATGGGTATCCGAAGCATACAGCCTTACGCTCCTTACCGGATTTTGCGATAGTTTGGAAGATTCCAGACAGTGCATAATGATGAAGACCTGAGTGAGCAAGTCATTTAGTTAGACACGAAGGCTGCATTTCCTGAAGGTAGAATCCAAAAGATATGGAATGAGTGTCGGTTCCTTGAGCCAAAAACCATAATACAAGACCAAGCTAGAGGCGAGGTAGATCCCAAGTATCTGACATGGTTTGGCGAAAGATTTCAAATCCCAGAAAGACCAGCTAAAAGACCGCACGTGCAGCAGTTTACCGATGGGGTCCAAGTTCAATGGGATTGGCAAGCAAAGGAGAAGGAGTACCAAGCTAGAATAGGACGGTTAGAGCAACAGGTCCGGGACCTCCAATTTGACAAAAGTGTACAGGCTGCAGCCGACGAGGGTGATAAAAAGAAATTAGCTCAGGAGAACGAAGCGCTCAAAGCCCAAATTAATCAAATGAAAATAGATGCCCGAAATCAAGAAAGAAGTCTATCTGATGAGAGATTAACAGGGTTAAGGAAACAAATGTTGGACTGCCAAGAAGAACTAGAAAAATCCGAGGGAAATATGGCAAGACTCCGGGCGCAGTAGGACAAAAGGATTGAAGAAAGAGCCCAGTTTGTGCAGAAAATAAGGAGAAACTACGAGAGGACCATCGCCAAGATGAAGGGAAAATGAATACTATGGAAGAAAAGACAGCCCAGCGGGATAAAGAATTATGAGTCGAGATGAACCAGTGCCATAGGTTAATTACAGAGATGGAAAAGGAAATTAAACTGCTACAAGATTTGCACTTCCAGGACACGCAGGTGCTAGAAGCTCGTACACAACAAATAAGCCTACTCCTCCAAGAAAAGGGCCGAATCAAAGAAAGGATCAGAACCATTGCCCATTATATTGTCATGAAGTGTCAGGCCGACGAGCGAATGGGTCATACCGCGTCCTTTGCCTCAGTGATGATATTTGTTCCCCAAGTCATGAATGATTTAGATCAGTTGCAAAGGGGTCTCGCACGCAGACCCGCGGCAATGCCGAACGATGCTCCGCGGGCCCCAGGATTTGAAGCATTGATGTACTCTTAGTTAATCGAGTCTGTATTTTTGTTTTTGAGTCTATTTTTGTAATTTCCTTTGCAAGAAAAGAAAAAAAATAGTCTAGTAGCTTTTGTAACCACATTTGTTATTAATGGAAAATTGAAAATTCCCAAAAATTGTTTTCTTACTGTTGCATTTATTTGCAAGAACTACGCTTGGTCTGATTCATGTGGGGCCATGATACGTAGGCAATCTACATAAGATTCGATCGTAATCCTAAGAAAAGAGAAAAAAGAGAAATACGAGGGAAATAAACAAAGGAAAAACAAGAGAAAAAGAAAAACAAAGGAAGGCAATAAGGCATTGAGAGAAAAAACCAGGGCCAAAGAAAAGAAAAAGCAGAAAATGAAAAAGAATGAAAAGAAAATGAGAGAAAAACAAAACAAAAAGAGAAAGAAAAGAGAAAAGGAATAAGAAGAAAAGTCGGGATGACGCATGCAACCGAAGCAAACATGTAGATATCCATTTAACTGTATAGGTTCATCACACTCCAATGTGCAGTTACCTATCTGTTACTTGTTTCATACTAACCGTTTGTTGCTATCTATTCCAGCTGAGTATTTTAGAAACCATGGCTGGTTTGTGGTAAACTGGCCTCGCATCGATACTTCACCAGATCCAAAGGAAAAACAGAGATGTCATCTGAAATGAATTTGCCTGCAATCCCCATACCTGAAGATAGCCCAATCTCTGGGATCCCGGCCTCTGAATCCTATACATCTGAAGAAAATCGGATCCTGCGCTAGCACTTGATGGAAATGTGGGATGCTTGGAATAACGGGAAGGATCCCCTAATCACTATCCCCGGATTTCCGGAGTTGTTCCCTAGATCTGGAGGTGCTACTACGGTCCCTATCAGCCGCCCAAATATTTCTCTGGGGCAACCTACTATGACTGCTAACTTCTTCGAAACACCCTCTGAGGATCATCCCCAAGTGTTCCCATCTGGGATTGCTCCTAACATCTTTACAGCTCCACCATCATCTGCAACCACCCAACCATTGATACCAAAACATGCTTTTGACCCTTCGGTCTTCACATTTCAGAATCTAGTTTTTCAGGCCGACCCTCCTCACTATTCTCAATATCCCTACTCTCGGCCACCACATGAGATCACACCGGGGCAGGACAAAACCCCTAAAGCCCCGGAGCAGGATGAAATGACAAAAAGAATGAGGAGTTTAGAGCAAAGTCTGAAAAATATGCAAGGTCTAAGCGGGCAGAAGAGTGTTTCTTATAATGATTTGTGCATGTTCCCTCACGTGCACCTACCTGTGGGATTCAAGACGCCAAAGTTCGAAAAGTATGATGGACATGGCGATCCCATTGCTCACCTCAAAAAGTATTGTAATCAATTGCGCGGGGCTAGTGGAAAAGAAGAGTTATTAATGGCTTACTTTGGAGAAAGCTTGGTGGTCATAGCATCAGAGTGGTACATGGATCAGGACATATCTCGATGGTATATCTGGGATGACCTTGCTAGAGATTTTTTCTGACAATTTCAGTAGAATATAGACATTGCGCCAGACAGGAATTCCTTGGCAAACCTAAAGAAAAAGCCCTCAGAGAGTTTCCGCGAATATGAAATCAAATGTCATCAACAGGCGTCAAGAGTGAAGCCTCCAATGGATGAGGTTGAGATAGTCACTGTCTTCCTACAAGCGCAGGAGGCAGATTATTTTCAAAACATGATGTCCGCTATGGGTAAGCCTTTTGCAGAGGCAATAAAGATTAGAGAAATGGTAGATAATGGGCTAAAAACGGGCAAAATCTTGAGCCAGTCAGCCATAAGGGAAACCTCACAAGCCATCCAAGGTGGGTCTAGAGGAATGGCTAAGGGCAAGAAGAAAGAAGAGACAGTAATGACAGCATCGGGCGGAAGAAGGTATCGGGTTGCTAGACCGGTGTTCTCAGAAAGAGCCCCTCAACACTATTACCCTCACGCAGATATGACTTATGCTCCTCCACCTTATGCGGTAATGAATGCTCAACCTTTCGGCTGCCCGCAACCACAAGCTAACTGAAACCTACCTCCATTCCAGAGAAACAAACCACCTTACCAAAACCAATATAACCCCCGACCACCACAAAATAACTTCCGCTCTCGGGAACCACCTAGACAACAAACTTTTACACCAATCGGTGAACCCTACTCCACCTTGTTCCCTAAGCTTGTCCAGATGAATTTGCTGCAACCCATACCTCCAAACGGGTAAAACCCGGAATCACCATCATACAAGTGGGGTGTCAGGTGTGCATACCATTCAGGGGTAGAAGGCCATCATACCAATGACTTTTGGACATTGAAAAAGGCTGTGGAAGATTTGATTGAACAAGGGAAAATAGTATTGAGGGATGAAGAAGTCCCGAATGTTACCAATAACCCTTTGCCCGCTCACAATAACGGGCCGGTAATTGGTATGATTTGTGAAGACCGAGACTTTGACCCGGCTCTGAAAGCCATAATTGCTATTGTCAATGCCTAAAGGAAACCCAAGGTAGCACTGAAGCGGGGAAACGAAGAAAAGAAGGATAAAGCTGTCAACATTGGGCCTGAAGAGAGAACTGAGACAAAAGTAGAGCCAGTGCCTCCTAAACACGAGGTTCTTTATGTGCCACGAGGTCGTCAAGAGAAACCACTAGTTGTGAGCACTCCGAGGAAGTGTGAAGTGAAGAAGGGCACACCGATGTATGTGCCGAAAGGGGCCTATGTGTTGCGGGGGACAATTAAACCACCTCGGCTGAGTGAGCCAGTGGTTATTGGACGCGCACCACAGAAGCCATGACCGACCCCTCTGCAGTGCTGTGGAACTACCAACAAACAGTGGTCACATACAAAGGCAAGGAAATTTCGGGAGAATTGCCAGAAATAATCCCTGTTGAAAAATATTCAAATATACAAGAGATAAACAGCGCCACACGAAAGCGTTTTCCATCTAAGAAGCCGTTAAGCGCGGAAGAAGCAGAGAAGTTCTTTCAGAAGATGAAAATGCCAGACTATGAAACAGTAGACCAATTGAGGAAGTGCCCTGAGCAACTGTCACTACTGTCACTAGTGACCAAATCTGTGGAACATCAGAAGATCCTTATGAAAACTCTGAACAAAGCATATGTGTCTGCCGAGACTTCGGTTGAACAACTTGAAAGGATGACAGAAGGATTCTTCGCTATCAACTAACTCTCCTTCAGTAAAAGTGATTTACCTTCAGAAGGAGCTGCCCACAAGAAAGCCTTGCACCTGACAGTCAAATGTGAAGGTTATTACGTTAAGCGGGTCATGGTGGACGGAGGCTCGGGGGTTGACATCTGCCCACTCTCCACTTTGCAAGGAATGGAAATAGGAACGGGAAGGATTCGTCCAAATAATATTTGCGTGAGAGCCTTCGATGGGATTAAAAGAGATACCATTGGTGAAATTGATTTGATACTGACCATAGGCCCGGTGGATTTTGAGGTGACCTTCCAAGTGCTGGACATGGATACATCTTACAATCTTCTTCTGGGAAGGCCTTGGATCCATGTCGCAGGAGCTATGAGGCAAATGCTTTATGAAACCAACATGGTCCAGCCAGGAGAAGGGACGAGCACCACTGAGGTGAACTACATGGGACCAGACGCCAAACTCCAAAATTGAAAGGCTACGCCTTTCTCGATCAGGCGGGAGTCTCGGTAGACTAGCCCTGTCACCTTTTTTCATCTCGAGTTGTCTCAGGGTGTAACTCGGATGTTTCTTTTAGTTTCTTGTTTTTTCAATTCATGAATGTAAACCCTGTTATCTTTCTAAAATTCCAAGAAATGAAATCAATATTTCATCGTACATTTTCTCTTTAGTCTCTCTAATTTTTGTTATTTTTCCCTTTTATCTTTTCTTTTCAGGTATAATAATGCGGCTTTAAATAACATGATATGCTTGCGGACTTCATGCCTCGACTCAAACATGCTGTCTAACTGTGAAATAATGAATCAAGAACCGGAATATGATGAAGAGGAGGCTTTTAGGGAAATAAATCGAGAATTGGAGCAATTTGAGAACAAACCTAAGCCAAATCTGAATGACACTGAACTGGTTAATTTGGGAACTACCGAAGAAATAAGGGAAACCAAAATAAGAATTCACACAGATGAGAAAACTCGAGATGCAATAATCCAACTCTTGGTTGAGTTTAAAGATGTGTTTGCTTGGTCGTATGATGATATGCGAGGACCGAGTGTGGATCTAGTGGTGCACAAATTGCCAATTTATCCTGATTGTCTTCCAGTGCAACAAAAGCAAAGAAAGTTTAAAACCGATATTAGTGATAAGATCAAAGAAGAAATCACAAAACAGTTGAAAGCAGGGTAATCCGGGTGGTCCGATATACTACATGGTTAGCCAATGTGGTTCCTGTGTCAAATAAAGATGGGAAGACCCGGGTGTGTGTGGACTTCAGAGATTTCAATAGGGCGAGTCCCAAAGATAATTTTTCGCTGCCCAACATCCACATCCTTGTTGATAATCGCGCCAAACATGAAATACAGTCCTTCGTAGATTGTTACGTAGGATATCACCAAGTGTTTATGGATGAAGAAGATGCTGAGAAGACAGCTTTCACTACACCCTGGGGCACTTACTGCTATCGGGTCATGCCATTTGGGCTGAAGAATGCTGGGGCAACTTATATGAGAGTCGTGACCGCCATTTTCCATGACATGATGCACCAAGAGATAGAGGTGTATGTGGATGATGTAATCATCAAGTCCTGAACTCAGAATGACCATGTTCGAGATTTGAGAAAGTTCTTTGAGCGACTGTGCAAGTATGATTTGAAGCTTAATCCGGCCAAATGTACCTTCGGAGTTCCATCAGGCAAGCTTTTGGGTTTCATAGTCAGTAGAAGAGGGATCAAGCTAGATCCAACAAAGATAAAAGCTATTCGAGATCTACCCCCTCCGAAAACTAAGAAGGTCGTGATGAGTTTACTGGGCAGGTTAAACTATAGTAGTTGGTTCATTTCTCAACTGACTACCACGTGTGAGCCCATATTCAAACTGTTAAAGAAAGATGCAGCAATCAAATGGACATCCGAATGTCAAGAGGCCTTCGACAAGATCAAGGAATATCTATCAAATCCTCCGGTGTTGGTCCCACCTGAGCCAGGGCGACCTCTTTTCTTGTATCTGATGGTGTTGGAAAATTCTTTAGGTTGCATTCTGGGGCAACACGATATAACTGGCAAGAAAGAGCAGCCAATTTACTATCTGAGTAAGAAGTTCATTAGCTACCAGGCCAAGTATACTTTGTTAGAAAGAACGTGCTGTGCTCTGACGTGGGTCGCTCAGAAGTTGAGACACTATCTGCAAGCCCACACTACCTTCCTCATAACCAGGTTGGATCCTTTGAAGTACATATTCCAGAAACCGATGCCCACTAAGAGACTGGGAAAATGGCAAATCATGCTCACTGAATTCGATATAGTTTATGTCACTCGCACGGCAATGAAAACCCAGGCATTAGCAGATCATTTAGTAGAAAACCCGATTGATGAGGAGTACCAACCATTGAGCACATACTTCCCAGATGAAGAAGTTAATTCAGTAGAACCTATCTCTGAAGACACTCGTACTTGGAAAACATTCTTTTACGGAGCGGTAAATACAAGATGTGTAGGCATTGGAGCAATCCTGATATCACCTAATGGTCAGCACTATCCAGCTATAGCTAGACTCTAATTCTTCTGCACAAATAACACAGATGAATATGAAGCCTGCATCACGGGCATGAATATGGCAATCGATCAGGAAGTGGAAGACTTATTGATCATGGGAGACTCCGATTTGATAACCCGACAAGTACAAGGGGAGTGGGAGACTCGAGACATTAAGCTCATCCCGTACCGGCAACACGTGAAAGATCTCACTAAACTCTTTAAGTCAATAGAGTTCAGGTACATTCCTCGATGCCACAATGAACTAGGTGACGCACTCGCCACTTTAGCTTCAATGCTGCCTTACCCAGGCAATGCTCATATTGATCCCCTGGAAATTCAAATCAAAGAAAGGCATGGTTATTGTAATGCGATTGAGGTGGAACCCAGCATTCAGCCTTGGTATAATGATATCAAAAGATTTCTGAAAACACAAGAGTACCTGAGCAAGCCACTAGGGACCAGAAGAGAACCATTAGACGGAATGCGAGTGGTTTCTTTTTAAGCGGTGACGTTTTGTATAAAAGGACTCCGGACCTCAGCTTGCTAATATGCGTTGATGCCAAAGAAGCAGGAAGAATTATGCATGAGGTGCACGCAGGGGTGTGCGGACCCTATATGAACGGATATATTTTGGCAAAGAATATCCTACGAGCGGGATATTGTTGGATAACCATAGAGAAGGATTGCTTCAGCTTCGTTCGAAAATGTCATCAATGCCAGGTGCACGATGATTCGATTCATGCACCTCTAACGGAGCTTCATCCGATGTCAGCACCTTGGTCGTTTGTTGCCTGGAGTATAGACATCATTGGGCCAATCGAGCTGAAAGCTTCAAATAGGAATAGATTCATATTGGTTGCAATTGATTACTTCACAAAATGGGTTGAGGCCATCACTCTCAAGTCGGTCACCAAGAAAGCTGTGGTAGATTTTGTACATTCCAATCTCATTTATCGCTTTGGTATTCCTGCAACTATCATTACCGACAATACGGCAAACTTGAATAGTCGTTTGATGGGAGAGGTATGTGAACAATTCAAGATAACGCCCAAAAACTCTACCCCTTATCGGCCAAAAGCTAATGGTGCTGTCGAAGCAGCATATAAAAACATTAAGAAGATTTTGAGAAAGATGATTCAAAACTCCAGGCAATGGCATGAAATTCTGCCTTTTGCATTACTCGGGTATCGCACCACAGAGCGTAAATCAATCGGAACCACACCATACTTGGTGGTTTATGGAACCGAAGCAGCCATACTTGCAGAAGTAGAAATCCCTTCACTTCGTATAATCATTGAAGAAGAAATCAAGGACAGTGAATGGGTTAAAACCCCGCTAGAGCAACTGTCACTAATTGATGAAAAACGGATGGCCGCAGTGTGCCATGGGCAGTTGTACCAACAAAGAATGGCCCGCACCTATAAAAAGAAAGTACGTCCTAGGAACTTTGAAGTGGGACAGCTCGTGCTCAGAGGCATTCTCCCTCATCACCAAGAAGCAAAAGGAAATTTTGCTCCCAATTGGAAAGGTCCATACATAATCTGAAAGATTTTGCCAAACGAGCAGTGTATCTAGGAGACATTGAAGGAAATGATCCTGAAACAACAGTCAATGCGGATGTAGTAAAAAGGTACTATGTCTAGACCTCTTGGGGTGATGGCTTTTGTGTAATTGAAATGACGAAGGCTTTTCTTCCCGCTACCCCAAACACTATCAATCCTTCGTAAACCCTTTGAGCCAGTTCCGTTTCTTTGATTGCCCTCTTTGGAACCCGAAAGTACAAAAAGAAAAAAAAGAAAAAAAAAGAAAAGAATAAAAGAAAAACAAAAACAAAACAAACTTTCCTGAACTACGTTTGACTTGATCCCGAAAAGGTACGTAGGCAGCCTCTCCCTGAGGTTCAGTCATACCAAAACAAAAATTCATATTTCCTCCAAAAATTGAAACTGGGGCAGATGATATGATGGTTCTTCCATGAACCCACCGAAACGGTTCCAAAGTTGTAGTTCAAAATCCTTTCACCCAAAAACCTTGCCCAAGTCCTTTCGATCAATTGGCAAAAGCAGGGTAGTAAAAAAAACATCATTGTTGAAATCTGCACAATGCAAATTGAGAAAATAAAATGAGAGAGCCTTATCGGTGAAAACCTTCGGGCACCATAAGGCGATGGTGAGTAGAGAAAACTAAAAATGAGAGAGTTCGCTTAGTAAAAACTCACAAAGAGCACTATCGGATGACAGTGAGAAGAGAAATGAGAGAGGTCAATTGGGAAAACCCGCAAAGGGCGCTGTCGGCCGAAAAGAAGACATCTCACCACTAAAAGAGTCCTGGCAAGGTTCCCTGGTTTTGAAATGCGGAATTAATGGGTTCACGAGAAGCTGGAAAGTTTGTGTGGGTCAAGCGTCCAGT